>OZ036006.1:514129-609129 GCA_964035015.1 Corallium rubrum
CAGATAATTGCTACAACAATTAGAAGTTTACAGTAATATTGCAGAATGCAAAACATTAAACCACGGAAAATGCATCCATCATAAGGTTAGAATGGGAAGAATTTGAGAGGGAAATCATTAACCACTAACAACAAATAATGTTGATTTCTCACCTCGTTTTTCTCAGCTCCAGTGAGTCGGTATTAACGAATCACACGTTGCACAGCACAACCAAATCCTTCTTTGTTGTAAATATCTAATTTGTTTCTGATTTGTTCCATTATTTGTAACATAAAATGCGTCGAATTCAGTGGTCGAATCCGAATGAACTTGAGCTATCTTGAATGCCCACCGCCATAACGCCATTCTCACGAATATACGCCAAATAAAGCACAATCTGATCATATTAATAGTCTATGATAACCACGAATTGTTCTCGTATTTTGCTGACCATCAGATTTATCAATTCTGGATCAACTGTGACGAGTTTTCAAACGTTTTTGCGCATCTAGTCCACCGGGCAGAGTTCATTCCTCGTCTGAGGTCAGAGGTAGAGTGATACGCCCACGCAAAAATGAAAGCCAGCTGACCATGATGCTTTGCGCGGCTTGTCCAACCTCCTCTGCCACTGACCTATATATATAACTGGACTGCGGGTGCTGGCCAAAAATGTGTCCCCATTTTCACTTTCAAAATGGCGGCATTTATGGGTCCTTCTGCTAATGGTAGCGACCACTGACATGTATTTATCGTAGGAAAAAAGAATATTTTTGTAAACACAAAGCGATTTTCTTACTTTATTAATAAATCGTTCCTCTGCGAGGGCGTCCCCAGAGGTGAATAAAATCGTCTGGCGTTAGCCAGAATAAAATACTAAACACACCAATTCGGACAGGAAAGAGTTAGAGAGATAGTTTATAAGTCGTTCCTGTCCGAGGGCTTCCCCAGAGGTGAATAAAATCGTCTGGTGTTGGAACGACTCAAGAGGCCTGCTGGATTATTTGTCTGACCAAATACTAAGAAGAACTCGGTAAGCCTCGCTTCTTTACGATTTTCTCGTGATCTTCAGTGGTTCTTTATAGAGCTGGCGACTTCATAAAACGAAATGTTTGTAGATTTCCATGACCATGTGTATTGACAGTCTTGTTTATTTTATTGCCAAGTGTTCGTGCGGTACCGCCGGCCGGCACGTCTTTAATTCAGACTGCCAGGAAGCTACAACAGTAATAGTCTAGGATTATTATTATTGTAGTTCAGAACTACAATAAGACTCTTATCATCATGAAAATACGGAAGCCCAGACGCGACAACATGAAATTAGATTTTACATTTTCTGATTTTACATTTTCTGATTTCATATTTTCTGATTTCATATTTTCTGATTTCATATTTTCTGATTTCATATTTTCTGATTTCATATTTTCTGATTTCATATTTTCTGATTTTACATTTTCTGATTTCATATTTTCTGATTTCATATTTTCTGATTTCATATTTTCTGATTTCATATTTTCTGATTTCATATTTTCTGATTTCATATTTTCTGATTTCATATTTTCTGATTTCATATTTTCTGATTTCATATTTTCTGATTTTACATTTTCTGATTTTACATTTTCTGATTTTACATTTTCTGATTTTATATTTTCTGATTGTATATTTTCTGATTTTACATTTTCTGATTTTACATTTCTTGATTTTGCATTTCTTGATTTTACATTTTTGTCAATATCGATATCGCGCCGTGGATTATTTCACCTTCGTGATTTTATATATAAAGACCAGGGCCGTCTGAATGAGGACGCGCTGCTAGCTCTGATTTTAGCCGAAGGCCAGGGAGTAATGCTATTTTTACTGATATGTGGCGATACATATTCCAGTCTAGTTTATATAATAGATATCAAAACAACGAACAAACGACAACTACGCGGCTTTAGCGTAACCGAAGCGGTAACATGATCCGACTTGGGAACGACGGCTTAATTAAAACTTCAGCTTTGACTTGTGGATTCGTGATCGCCGTATTGCAAGTCAGGAATCGATTTTTGCTTGTCTTTTAATACCTTTTGTTTCACAATTATATAGGGCAATGAACATAATTGATAATTGGTCCAATTTATACTACAGACGTTTAACTCGTCTAGACACAAATTAAACGTCTAGCTGTTCAAGCGAATGCAGGACACACAAAGTTTTGATCACGGACAATCAAATGTGTACTGATAATTTGATGCATCATAATTTGATATATTTCATACTAGACGTTCCAAACGTCTCAGGACGTCTGTTACTAAAGTGCGACCGATGCGCTTAACAGACGCCGCTAAAATTTTATCAGCGATAGTCCTCTTGCGATAGTCCAAGACGTTTAAGACGTCTTTATAGACGGCTAGTATCATCCAAACAATGCGCAAGGTCGTTCAAACCGAAAACAAAGGTTGCAACCGGAATTTATTTCCATTTTCCAGTGGTCGCGAACCATGTTTCAAAAACTTATTAATAATTCACGAGGAAAATTAAAAAAAAATTAAGGTTTTATCAGTGTCTTTGTATGTGATAAAGATACCTCCTGATTTACATAAACTTTAGCTTTGATTTTCTCGGCTTAGACAAGGTTATTTTTCAAACTTTCTACGCCAATGAACTTACCAAGTGGTTCGTTTTTGAAGCCGTTCAATAAACTCGCAGTTCGTGTTTATCAGATATAAAAACACTCGGCTTCGCCTCGTGTCTTTATATCTGATAAAACACTCCTGTTATAAAACAGTACAATATATATATATATATATATGGCTGTCACTGGTGGGAGGAAGATGTAAAAGTTGAAAATGTAAAAGTTGAAAATGTAAAAGTTGAAAATGTAAAAGTTGAAAATGTAAAAGTTGAAAATGTAAAAGTTGAAAATGTAAAAGTTGAAAATGTAAAAGTTGAAAATGTAAAAGTTGAAAATGTAAAAGTTGAAAATGTAAAAGTTGAAAATGTAAAAGTTGAAAATGTAAAAGTTGAAAATGTAAAAGTTGAAAATGTAAAAGTTGAAAATGTAAAAGTTGAAAATGTAAAAGTTGAAAATGTAAAAGTTGAAAATGTAAAAGTTGAAAATGTAAAAGTTGAAAATGTAAAAGTTGAAAATGTAAAAGTTGAAAATGCACGCAAAAGTTCCAGAAGACCCCCTGCAGCGCATGACACTCTGCACGCGGTTCCCTTGAAAGGCGATCATGGATCTTGCTGGGAATTTTAGAGGAGTTTGCCGTCGTCACGGAAAGAAATGTCTTGGTTATCGGATGAGCAATCCATCGTCTCACACCTGTGTCTGTGGGTGTCCGGCGTTCGAGCACGTAAGTTGTGGTCGGTTACTGTGCCGCGAAATATCTGTAATCTGTATGTGTGAGATATCCGTATTTTTAAATAGGGTGTGCGATTGATGTAAAGCTATATACATGCCTTTACAGTCAGATATCAAATGTTGTCTAGCGTGCGACTGCATTATTCTTCCGAAACATCAATGTTGATACGTCTAGCTAGTCAGTGAAAATTATTTGGTTAATTTCCATAAGATTTCGGTTGATTTCCAGCGAGCTAGCTTTTAATATGCAAGCCGCACGGTTAAGAGCGTACCTATCAATTCAAAGAGCGAACCAAACAGATTTATGCAGCGTGCTGTGACTGAAGCAATTGTAATAAGAATTAGTTCGGTGTGCTGTTATCACGCTTTATAAATCAGGCGAGATTCTGCTTGTCAAACAACATTGTTATGTTGCGGGAGAAACCGCGTGATACTATTTTTATAGTAGAATTCCTAGAACTGCATCTACGCGATAAATTCGTACATGGCTATAATATTTGCATTCTTCGTCGGTAAAAGGGACATTAAGTTACTTGGTTGTTGACGACTTTCGTGTTAAAATCGTTCTATCTCTGCGACTGGTGTTACTATTAATAGAGAGTTTAAGCAAGCGGCGTTTTTGACAACACGGACGTCAACCGGAAGTAAACTGTCGTTGTTTTCGCGGGGTTTGAGGACATCACGTCCCTGAAGTCAAGTCACCAACCAAACCTAGGCCTCAAGTTTTGCGGTATGTGTTGATGATCAAGAACGCCTCAAGGTAAGTGTAATTTCTGGACCAAATTTTACATCTTTGGCAGTAAAACGTTTATAGATAGTGTTCTCAAATGCATATTTTACCTAATCTTTAAAATTCATGTCAACTACTTTTACCAAGGATGGATTAAAGAAGGTTTTCCCAGAAAAAAAAATCTTCTTTATTCTTTAATACAATTAAAGATAATTAAAGACAATTAAAGACGATTCTTGAGAAAACCTTTAAAATTTCAACAATTTTTTATAACTTAATTAATACGGTAATTTAACTAGTCACCAGGCTCTCTCATGAGTGTCATCAATCATCATTTAGTGAATGCACGGGTGAATGAAGCAGTATTAAGATACTTTTTAATTTTTATTTTAATGTAATTTTGGTTAAATATTAAAAGAAGAAAGAACATAAATAAAGAAGATTAAAGACGATTTTTAGCTTCAATTAAAATCTTCTTTAATCATTAAAGAAGATTAAAGAAAAAATGTTTAAAGAAGATTTGCCATCCCTGACTTTTACGGCAGATATAGCTTCGGTTAAAACCGATGTTCTACAGTAGATGTCTTCTGTTTCTAGTTCCTCCAAAAGCATTTTCATAGATATATTTCATTTAAAAGCTGGTGTGGTTGGACGTTTTACTCGTTTAGCTGTCTTTACTGCTTGTGTAACACTTGTTAGCCAGACATTTTGAAATTAAATTGTGTTCACAAGATCATGCATTTTGTTTGAGATATCACTTTGATAAGTCAAAGGCAGTTGTGTTTTCTAAAGTTTATAGTTTATCAAACATTTTGAAGCATTTTACCCATAGAAATAATCTAGAAGAGTGTTACTAACTTCTTATTAACCGAACGCGAGGTCTTTACAGAGAAATATCGGACCGAGGTCTTTTTGGTACACACCGAGCCCGTAGGGCGAGGTTTGTACACAAAGACCGAGGTCTGATATTTCTCTATAAAGACCGAGCAAGCGAGGTTAATAAAAAGTTTATTATATGGCATTTTGAAACAACAAACCTTACATTTATACCTTGTCATGATACGTACTTTAGTCAGTTTAGTGTGACCTCGAGCGTGTGACATAAACTCCTCGTTTTCAATGTTGTTGCTTTTGTTGTCATCGCTTTCGGACTCCTAAACTCGCTTCCAGATTGCTCTCGTCCCAATCATACATAATTTAGTCCTCAGGTTGTTGAATTCACAAAATTCTTGCGGTTTTCTTTCGTTGTTTAGTTGCAAACAACATGGCTGACAATATCCGTAATCGACCGGTCGATTACGTCTCGGCCAATGAGAACACACGATTTCAACGGAAGTAACTTGTGCCACATAATAATTGATATTAAAAGCTATTTTTCTGGGCAGTTTTGTTTGCTTGGAAGCGTCGAGTCCTTTTATAGTTGAGCAAAGCAAAACGATAGCTATATAAGTTTTCAAAGTTATCTCGTTGCATAAGCTCATGCAGAAGCTGGCGGAAATTTTGGGGTTTTAGCAAATCACAGGTTAAATTCTCTTGTAAGAATCTCTGATTTTAAGATGTCCAATAACAAATGCATTTCACAATTGTCTAATCGAAATGCAGTCCGTATGATATTCTATTTTTTACATTCAAACATCCAAATGCTTGTCTGGCCTCGAGCATTTCATAAGGAAATATCAATTAGTTATAGTTTATCCTGATTCATTAAAAACTGCCTCGAGCTCTCAATAGTTTCTGAATTTTAACTTCATTTACACTTTGTTTTACTTGATATCCTAAGTTCATGCACATTCGAAATTACATTTTCTGATGGTGTTCCATAATGTAGCTTGTAATTTATTTTTTGTATATTTATCATAACAGCTAATACTACAAAGGAAAATCTGAAAGAAGTGGAAGGAAACAGCTAGAGTAAGCTATAAAAGGCTGGAATGCGTGGGTAAACAATTGAGACAACTATCAAGTCAAGCCCAAGGACTTATGTACTATGTTATGCAATTCAATATTATGGCACTACAAGTGATTTTATTTTCTGTACTCTTTAAACTGTCATATAGTCTGTATAATTAATATAATTAATCAGGATGGAGTAATTTTGTACATTTATTGTAACATAAAAATCTAGTTTGCAGGATTATACCATAGAAGGCATTCATGAAATAAACTATTTTTGACATTGTTGTACTTTTTTGGTTTTCTAATTATGCCAATGACCCCCTATATTCCACTTCTGAAACTGTTTCATATACCTCTTCATTAGCTGGGTGGAAAGAGTTTGCTTACATTCTTGTTTGCACAGATGATTATTGGTTTATTTAAAAAGTAAAAACATCTATAGAGTATAGACGTTCTTGCCATCAAGAACGCGAGTTGCTTAACGTAAACACGCGACACCACGAACGCCGCTTCAGATCCAGTCTACGCGCGGACATCTGACGTCCGTGTTGTCAAAACGCCGCTTGCTTAAGCTCTCTATTATCATTTATAGACCTGGAACGACGGGAATTCGATGAAATATTGCCGCAGGATCGCCCGAGGGATATATCATCCCGAGGGGTAATATTTCATCGAATTCCCCGAGCGAAAGCTAGGTCTATAAATGATATATTATATTTGGACTAAACGTCTCATTCTTTACTTTAACCTACGACAAATATTACGGTCACGTTTTGAGTTTTTGAATCTAGCCCGAGCCCATAGCGAAAGCTATAGTATTGACGCAGTGTGTAAAATAAGAATCTTCCATAAATTTTGCAGCGAACCTTAGACAGGCAAATTTGTGACAAGCTAGACCTTGCGGCATATGACTAGACCTTTAAGGCAAAATACTTTGCCGAATCTATTTAGTAGATCTACTTAAGACTTTTCAAGACTTTTTCTCGAGACCTCTCTGGACAATCGCGGCACAAAGGTCTTGCAAGACATTTGACAGACTATTGAAATCTTATAATTGTCAAGAAAAGGTCTAGCAAAGGTCTCCAAGATCTATCATAGTCTATTTAAAGACCTTGTAAGATCTTTCGTTTTCGTACGGGTAATAACTTTAGAACCAATAAAGCAATCAACACTATATTTGGTGACTTTTCCCAACTAAATTTATCTGGGAACATTTTCGTTACATCGACTTGCGTTGAGACAGTGTGATGTTGCCATTGTAAGTGGTAACCCAACCTCGTACCCAGGGCCATTTGTAGGGAACTGGGCCAAGATGGCGGGAACAAATGGCTGGTGGAGGCTAGGCTATCTCAGCCTCTGATTGGTCAAGAGCTTATGGCGTAAATCAAACGGTTTGATTTTGTATCTTTTTTGAAAAAATTGTATTTTGACCTTGTCGGTTGTTCCTGGGAAATTATATTTTAAACCATGCAATAATTTGGTGTAATTCGGTATAATTACTGTGTAAAGAACTGAGTTCTAGTTAACAAAATGCGCAATATACTGCGCGCATTTTGAGCTAGCCTCCACCAGGGCCATTTGTCCTCTAGGTTGAGATATTTTGATAGATTTTACGAAATTCTGAGTACTCTGTAAAATTCACTGTTTTGCAGGATTTTTGCAGGATTTTACCCATGTGGTTACAATTATTGACCGTTTATGATATTTTTAATGATGATAACTCGCCTAAGACTATTTTCTCTTCATATACGACGAAAACAAGAATGGTGGATCCGAGATGGCAGATCCATGACGTCATAATGATGTCATCGCTGTTGCTAATGTCTTACTAAATAGTAAACTTCTCTTACAACTTGAGATAATACTTCAACACATGGAGCCTACAGAATTTGCCTCACTAAAATCAATTAAATGACATCATTTTGATGTCATAGTACGTTACCATGGAAACTCAATGTGAAACTCATGTGAAACTTCAGTGGCCATCGGTTAAATAGTTTTCGATTTAAAGGGGGGCCTCAAAAGCCTCCCCTGGTCCCAGAAGAAGGAAAAAGCCTGGTCTGAATTAAGGGTTACGTTTTACGAACATCCACGAATGCCTGTTACATATGTATTAATATTATACTATGATGTATTTATTGTATAATGTTTGCAATATAATTATAGGCACTGTTACCGAACTGTAGTTCCAGTGGATGTCAGTGTATTGGGTATAGTATGGTGTCCGAACTTGCAGAATGCTTCCACTGCGGGCATAGTAAGGACAGACATAGGTTACCACCAACATCGTCAGAAGTTGACTCTAGAGAAACGACCATGGATGTGTGTGTTGCAGGTATAAGCATATCGCGAAATAAGTATGATTTAGTTTCTATAAGTTACGTCTTCACCATTATGCAGTGACCCAGATTTAAATATATAATCTAATAATTTTATTTATAGGGTATGGATGGGGTGACGTCAAACGCGATGTTGTAAACAAGCGAAATCAGCACGGCGAGGAGACGGGTGGAAGCACGCAAAACATTGTTAGTTGAATAGGGCTATTCTTTTTGTTTTTGTATAAATCAGTTACTCGTACATTTTTTACTGCATGTACGTTGTTTCTTACTCTGCACTAGGGGGTATATAGGGTAGCTAGATTCCCGGGCAACACCTTAACATCTAATGACCACGCCGGTTACCTAATCCTGTTATTGTAAAGGACTATCGACTGTTTCACGCATCAAAATGACGTCAAATTTGCGTTAAATAGGCCAGAATAGCACCAAGCAGAGAATACAATTGTGTTATAAACCCCACCTTTTAAACTGATTCTAGATCCGACACTGATCTCTAGAGTTTGTTTTCTTTGCTGTTTATTCGTTTTTAACTGCATAGCCATTAATGTGCTGATGCATGATTTTCTTGTCAGGGGCGTAAAAAATCTCGAAGAGGTGCAGCGACAACAAAAGTCATTGATGTTGTAAAAATGGACAGAAAATATTTCAAGTGGAGTGGACGCATAACATATGGAGCGACAGGTGCTTACAAAAAGGTAGATACATGCTCATAATGGTGTGTATGTATATATGTATGTATGTATGTATGTATGTATGTATGTATGTATGTATGTATGTATGTATGTATGTATGTATGTGTGTGTGTGTGTGTGTGTGTGTGTGTGTGTGTGTGTGTGTGTGTGTGTGTGTGTGTGTGTGTGTGTGTGTGGATGGGCAGATGGGCGCTAGTTTAGTTTGCACTGTCCAACAACAAATATAGTCAAAACATGGCAAGTAGAACAAACGTTATACACATTATTAAGGCATTAAAATTACTTTCATATACATGTAAATCGTGAAGTTTCTTTATTATCGGAACTGAAGAAAAACAAAATTTACAACTTTTACAGTTCACTAATTAAAATAAATTTCAGTTATTGGTACAAAAAATAAAAACTTTTTATTAACCGAGAGTGCGGTCATTACGGAGATATAGCAGAGCGAGGTCTTGACAGTACGGACCGAGCCCGTACAGCGAGGTTCGCACGTAAAGGACCAAGGTCTAATATTTTCCATAATGACCAAGTAGTCGAAAATACCTTGCATATATACGTAAAGCGTGAAGGCCATTTTTCATTACGTGCGCTTTGCCGGCACGGGCGGAATATTCAACTTCCAAAGCGAACTGAATGCACGCTCCGCCCACGCGGACGTAATGAAAAACAGCCTCAATGGAAACAGCCCTTAACCTCGAGCGTGAAGGTGAGGTAATACGGGCAACATTTTTCTTAAACTTGCAACGCAACTTTAAAAGCGTTAGTATTACCACTCACCTTAAACATGAACAACGATTTTGTTGCAAGTTGAAAAAAAATTGTTGAAGAAGTCTCCAGTTCTACTTGTTACAACGTGCTGCTTCAAGTTGCAACAAAATCATTGGTGCGTGACAATGGTAATAAGTGCAACAACGCTATTCAACTTGCAACGCAGCAATTTGTTGCTCGTATTATTTCACCTTAAAGCAAACAACAGATGAATGCCCGTTTAGTTTTCACTGTTTAACAAAAAGTATAGTCGAAAGATGGAAAGTACAACGAACGAGATATTGGCGGTTAAGGCATTAAAATTTAGTTTACTTCCAAAGCGAACTGAACAATGCCCGTTCCGCCCGCGCGGGTAAAGCTGACGTAAAGGCTGTTTTCATTACATTTGAGGCTGTTTTCCATTACGTACGCTTCGCCCGCACGGGCTGAGCGGGCTTGAAAGTTGGAAATATTTCAACGCCCAAGGTGAACTAAACAATACATGCTCCGCCCACGCGGGCAAAGCGAAAGTAATGAAACAGCCTTAACGAACGGCCTTAACCTCGAGCGTGACATAAACTCGTCGTTTTCAAAATTATTGTTCATGTTGTTATCGCTTTTGAAATCCTAAAACTCACAGTTCCAGATTGCTCGCGTCGTCCAACTCATATATTATTTACTGCTTAGTTACTAAATTCATAAAAAATTTGCGGTTCTTTTTTTTTTGCGTTGTAGCTTTTGTAACAAAACGGCTAACAAAACCCGTAATCGACCAGTCGCTTACGAGTGATAATCGACAAGCATCTCAGCCAATGAAAAAACACGATTTCAACGGAGGTAACTTGTGCCATATGATAAATAACTGTTGCAGAACTGCTTTTATGCTGAACAAATGAGAGAGAATATTACACCACGACACCACAATGGCACAACATAACATATTTCAAACGTTTGGTAGACGTTCGTCAAATTCAATTATTCAGAAAAGATCACTGAGCCCCAGACATTTCTGATTAATTGAGCTTGATGAAAGTCCAACAAACGTCTGTTACATTACACCAAGCTCGCAAACGTACCACATACACCACATGTATATACACGTACAAATTATCATGACATATTTCAATCTATATATTGCACTTACTTGCATTTTCATTAACCTTTTTTACAATATACTAACTCTTCTTCTTCTTACCATGACCTATAAACTCATTCATGGACTCGCTCAAACCAAAAAATTCCAAAATGGCATCAAGCAGCTTTTGAGGCATAAAACTGAAATGAAAGAACATGCAGTAAGGCAAACCTGATAACATGCTTGGCTCTCTCTACAGGCGGCATCCGACTCTCGCGCAATAAGCCATTTATTATTAATATGGCTTTTTGATGAGGCTAAATGTAGGCTAAAAGATCACTTATTATAATATGTGGGGTTATCTCAGCGCTCATCAAAGTTTTGTCAGTGTGGTCTGAGCTTGGCTGGTTAGCGCCCGCTATCTATTTATTAGATATTTGGTCAGTGGTTACTCATTTGTAATATGTGGGGATTATCTCAGCGCTCATCAAAGTCTTGTCAGCGTGGTCTGAGCTTGACTGGTTTTGCGCGCGCTATCTATTTAGTAGATACTTGGTCAGCGGTCTCGTGTATATGTGGGGATTATCTCAGCGCTCATCAGAGTCTTGTCAGCGTGGTCATGTTTACGCCTATTAAGCATTCATTTTCTGTGCTTATAAATAAGTAGTTTTTGCGGATACTGGTTGCTAAACCATAATCCGCTATGTCATGAGCGCGGTTGTGTGTGTGTACAAAGGTTTTCGTCAATCACGTGATCAACGCAGACCAATAGCAATTGTCCGAATCAGCATACTTCAGAAGTCTTATTTATATGTCAGAAGGGTTTACGAACGTGAACACGAACAACGAATGGGAGATAAATGTTGAGTTTTGTTTCAGGTAATGAACATTTGCACGCAATCACAAGACGCCAAGAAATATGATGACAAGTCGACAGCTCACAGTGGGCTACTGGTCTGTCCGTATAAATTTGAACGTGTTTGAGAATTTTTGCGGATAGTCTGGTTTCGAAACAATATGTATTTCAGCATTTTAATACATTTTTGCGGATACTGGTTGTAAACCATAATCCGCTATGTCATGAGCGCGGTTGTGTGTGTGTGTGTGTGTGTGTGTGTGTGTGTGTAAGAATGTTTTCGTCAATCACGTGATCAACGCAAAGGACCAATAGCAACAGTCCGAATCAGCATATTTATATGTCCGAAGGGTTTTACGAACGTGTACCAGAGCAACGAATGGGAGATAAAAAATTGAGTTTTGTTTCATGTAATGAATATTTGCGCGCTATCACAAGACGCCAAGAAATATGATGACAAGTCGACAGCTGACAGTGGGCTACTAGTCTGTTGGTATAAATTTGAACGGTTGTGAGAATTTTTGTGGATTGTCTGGTTTCGAAACAATATGTATTTCAGCATTTTAATACATTTTTATGTATGTATATACTGTTGTTTTATACTATAAATACAAGCGCGCGCACCGCGCGGTGACTGCATATTTACACGCAATACTTTCTCGTATACAAAGTGTTTATACTCTAATAATTCCGGAACGCGTTTCGACTTTGTCGCTTAAACGACAAGCTTTCCAAGGACGAAGAAACAGTGTGAGCGCTTGTTTGGCTTCGGATTAAAGATCTTTCTGAAATCTGAATGCCCTTTTAACTATTAAATGTTTCAAGTGTTTACGTGTTAAGCGCTCGGCCAAGATGTTTTAGTTATTTTTATGTATGTATGTATGTATGTATGTATGTACTGTTGTTTTATACTATAAATACAAGCGCGCGGTGACTGCATATTTACATGCAATATTTTCTCGTGTTCAATACAGCATCACGTAATAAAACCACACAAGGTGTTACTATGCTAATTCCGGAACGCGCTTCGACTTTGTCGCCTAAACGACAAGCTTTCCAAGGACGAAGAAACATGCAGTGTGAGCGCTTTAATATTACCACTGTGAAGTATGCACCACATTCAGCCTTCGATTCAAGCCTTTGATTCGGCCTTCGATTCAGCCGTCGATTCAATTATCGCACTTATTGTGAAGTTATCTCCATATTCATCAGGTGGTCGCTGTAACAGAATATCATACGAAAACACAATTTTCTCAGGCGCTATTCTATAGAATTTTTTTAAATTTACATATGTTGTACAGAATTTCATGCTCTTTAATCTAGTATAAGTTTCCAGAGTGGGATAGAACCATGAACGACGCAGGAAAGCTTTAAACAAATTGCGGCCCGCGTCATTAATACGACTGACGGGGGTTGTGTTGCGTATTTCTTATTACATCAGATATAAACACATTTTTCTAAGGCGCTATTCTATAGGATTTTTTTAAACTTACATATGTTGTACAGAATTTCATGCTCTTTAAACGGGTATAAGTTTCCAGAGTGGGATAGAACCATGAACGACGCAGGAAAGCTTTAAACAAATTGCGGCGCGGCGTCATTAATACGACTGACGGAGGTTGAGTGTTGCGTATATCATATTACATCAGATATAAACACATTTTTCTAAGGCGCTATTCTATAGGATTTTTTTAAACTTACATATGTTGTACAGAATTTCACGCTCTTTAAACTGGTATAAGTTTCCAGAGTGGGATAGAACCATGAACGACGCAGGAAAGCTTTAAACAAATTGCGGCCCGGCGTCATTAATACGACTGATGGAGGTTGAGTGTTGCGTATTTCATATTAGTGATATTACATCAGATATAAACACATTTTTCTAAGGCCCTATTCTATAAGATTTTTTTAAACTTACATATGTTGTACAGAATTTCATGCTCTTTACACTGGTATAAGTTTCCAGAGTGGGATAGAACCATGAACGACGCAGGAAAGCTTTAAACAAATTGCGGCCCGGCGTCATTAATACGACTGACGGGGGTTGTGTTGCATATTCCAGATTACCTAAGATATAAACACATTTTTCTAAGGCGCTATTCTATAGGATTTTTTTTAATGTACATATGTTATACAGCATTTCACGCTCTTTAAACTGGTATAAGTTTCCAGAGTGGGATAGAACCATGAACGACGCAGGAAAGCTTTAAACAAATTGCGGCCCGGCGTCATTAATACGACTGATGGAGGTTGAGTGTTGCGTATTTCATATTACATCAGATATAAACACATTTTTCTAAGGCCCTATTCTATAGGATTTTTTTAAACTTACATATGTTGTACAGAATTTCATGCTCTTTACACTGGTATAAGTTTCCAGAGTGGGATAGAACCATGAACGACGCAGGAAAGCTTTAAACAAATTGCGGCCGCGCGTCATTAATACGACTGACGGGAGTTGTGTTGCGTATTTCTTATTACATCAGATATAAACACATTTTTCTAAGGCGCTATTCTATAGGATTTTTTTTAATGTACATATGTTATACAGAATTTCACGCTCTTTAAACTGGTATAAGTTTCCAGAGTGGGATAGAACCATGAACGACGCAGGAAAGCTTTAAACAAATTGCGGCCCGGCGTCATTAATACGACTGATGGAGGTTGAGTGTTGCGTATTTCATATTACATCAGATATAAACACATTTTTCTAAGGACCTATACTATAAGATTTTTTTAAACTTACATATGTTGTACAGAATTTCATGCTCTTTACACTGGTATAAGTTTCCAGAGTGGGATAGAACCATGAACGACGCAGGAAAGCTTTAAACAAATTGCGGCCCGGCGTCATTAATACGACTGACGGGGGTTGTGTTGCATATTCCAGATTACCTAAGATATAAACACATTTTTCTAAGGCGCTATTCTATAGGATTCTTTTTAATGTACATATGTTATACAGAATTTCACGCTCTTTAAACTGGTATAAGTTTCCAGAGTGGGATAGAACCATGAACGACGCAGGAAAGCTTTAAACAAATTGCGGCCCGGCGTCATTAATACGACTGACGGAGGTTGAGTGTTGCGTATTTCATATTACATCAGATATAAACACATTTTTCTAAGGCGCTATTCTATAGGATTCTTTTTAATGTACATATGTTATACAGAATTTCACGCTCTTTACACTGGTATAAGTTTCCAGAGTGGGATAGAACCATGAACGACGCAGGAAAGCTTTATACAAATTGCGGCCCGCGTCATTAATACGACTGACGGGGGTTGTGTTGCGTATTTCTTATTACATCAGATATAAACACATTTTTCTAAGGCCCTATTCTATAGGATTTTTTTAAACTTACATATGTTGTACAGAATTTCATGCTCTTTAATCTGGTATAAGTTTCCAGAGTGGGATAGAACCATGAACGACGCAGGAAAGCTTTAAACAAATTGCGGCCCGGCGTCATTAATACGACTGACGGGGGTTGTGTTGCGTATTTCTTATTACATCAGATATAAACACATTTTTCTAAGGCGCTATTCTATAGGATTTTTTTAAACTTACATGTGTTGTACAGAATTTCATGCTCTTTACACTGGTATAAGTTTCCAGAGTGGGATAGAACCATGAACGACGCAGGAAAGCTTTAAACAAATTGCGGCCCGCGTCATTAATACGACTGACGGGGGTTGTGTTGCGTATTTCTTATTACATCAGATATAAACACATTTTTCTAAGGCGCTATTCAATAGGATTTTTTTAAACTTACATATGTTGTACAGAATTTCATGCTCTTTACACTGGTTTAAGTTTCCAGAGTGGGATAGAACCATGAACGACGCAGGAAAGCTTTAAACAAATTGCGGCCCGCGTCATTAATACGACTGACGGGGGTTGTGTTGCGTATTTCTTATTACATCAGATATAAACACATTTTTCTAAGGCGCTATTCTATAGGATTTTTTTAAACTTACATATGTTGTACAGAATTTCATGCTCTTTACACTGGTATAAGTTTCCAGAGTGGGATAGAACCATGAACGACGCAGGAAAGCTTTAAACAAATTGCGGCCCGGAGTCATTAATACGACTGACGGGGGTTGTGTTGCGTATTCCAGATTACCTAAGATATAAACACATTTTTCTAAGGCGCTATTCTATAGGATTTTTTTTAATGTACATATGTTATACAGAATTTCACGCTCTTTAAACTGGTATAAGTTTCCAGAGTGGGATAGAACCATGAACGACGCAGGAAAGCTTTAAACAAATTGCGGCCCGGCGTCATTAATACGACTGACGGAGGTTGAGTGTTGCGTATTTCTTATTACATCAGATATAAACACATTTTTCTAAGGCGCTATTCTATAGGTTTTTTTAAACTTACATGTGTTGTACAGAATTTCATGCTCTTTACACTGGTTTAAGTTTCCAGAGTGGGATAGAACCATGAACGACGCAGGAAAGCTTTAAACAAATTGCGGCCCGCGTCATTAATACGACTGACGGGGGTTGTGTTGCGTATTTCTTATTACATCAGATATAAACACATTTTTCTAAGGCGCTATTCTATAGGATTTTTTTAAACTTACATATGTTGTACAGAATTTCATGCTCTTTACACTGGTATAAGTTTCCAGAGTGGGATAGAACCATGAACGACGCAGAAAAGCTTTAAACAAATTGCGGCGCGGCGTCATTAATACGACTGACGGGGGTTGTGTTGTATATTCCAGATTACCTAAGATATAAACACATTTTTCTAAGGCGCTATTCTATAGGATTTTTTTTAATGTACATATGTTATACAGAATTTCATGCTCTTTAAACTGGTATAAGTTTCCAGAGTGGGATAGAACCATGAACGACGCAGGAAAGCTTTAAACAAATTGTGGCCCGCGTTGACACTTTGACACTTAAATAAAGTTATTCGTTCATGCATTCATTCATTCATTAATTCATTCATTCATTCATTCATTCATTCATTCATTCATTCATTCATTCATTCATTCATTCATTCATACGTACAATCCTGGAAAAAAATTCGTAGACTTTTTTAATTTTTATACTATCCCCCCCCCCCCTACACAATGTTGGTATTTAGACGATATGACTTACAAATCTACTTTACCTTAAATAACGCATTCTTAAATTTGCATATAGTTTTCAAAAAGTCTACGAGTATTTTTTCCAAGATTGTAGATGTAACACCAAAACCCCTTTCCATTGTCATACATTCTTAATACATCATATAAATAAAGACGTTGGTTCATTTGTTAATATTTGATCATATATTTAAATTCTCGCTTTCTCAGTTTGAGTGTGGAATTGTTTCCTTTTAATATCTGACGTTTCTGTTTACCTCGGCTATTAACAATAAGAAACAATCTGCATCGGAGTTTCGTCTGGTATGGGTGCGTCGTCGGTGCACGTGATAATTGGAATATATCTCGTGGATAAATCTGGAAATCGTTGACATAAATCTCGACAAACATTTCACATTTGCAAAGACATTTCAACCTTTTTATTTAGGGAATATTTTTGTTTTGCTTAAATGTAATTACTACAAGTGCATGGTCATCGGCCTTGTTATAACCATAATGGTGACGCGTCTTTTCCACTATCTCTTTGTTCCTTTGCTGGCGAGCGCCACTGTTAGCAAAGCGTCCACTTTTTTTTGCAATTGGTCGGTCGTTGACGCCACAGTGGAAAGTTGTGTCTCCTGCCTTGGACGAGTTCTTCCGTCGTAATGATGTCTGACGACTTTACTGACTCAGGTGTAGATGAGGTTTTGGTATATCTCATACAAATGATCTTTTCCAAACTTTTGCACCACGGTGTGGATTATTACTCGGGCTACCTGTGGTAGCCGAGTCTAGGTTTCGCGATTCTTTTTCTTTTTATTTTTTTGCGACGCGTTATTAGTCCTCCGCGCGGCCGCTGGCGATATTGACCAATTAACTTTGCGAAACTGAGGCATGTGACCAACTGACCATGCATGTGACCAGTGCCTTCTTTCTTTTCGACTGAGCTTTCTCGTCTCGGGACTCGGATGTGTTTTGTTTGTTCACAGACATAGTTATTGGGCAGTAATGTCGCTGGCAAGTATCTTGATATTATTATATACACTTACAATCGCAAGTGACACTTTCTAGGTAAACATGAAGCTGTGTAAATAAGGCGAAGAGACTTGACATATTGAACGCTGTGGAAATAATACTTTCTTTCTTTGCTTTCCTGATGTCTGATCACTCGTCTCAGATGTGTTCTGTGTGTTCACAGACATAGTTATTGGTCAGTAATGTCGGTGGCAAGTATCTTGATTAGATATTATATACACTTACAGTCGCACACGCCGTTGATAGTTGTGTTGATATTTAATACCTGAAGAGACTCGACATATGAACGCTGTGTACATGTGTGGAAATATGTTAATAAATACGGGCAATCGTGTTTTGTTATTGCAAATTGTGTTTTCTATCGGAGAATTGGATTGCGTTTTGACTTTTGTCTGTGACCAATGTGTTTAATAGACTTTAGACCTTAGCACTGCATAGCACTGTGATTTTGCAGTAGCCCGAGTGAACGCCTGACCAGGCGTCTTGTTTATCTTCACCATGAACGATCATGCATAGCTACGTTCTTCTCGTTGTGAGAAGGAAACGGTGCACACTTTGTTGATATCGGCGAACATGTCTTTTAACGTTTCGTTGGTTTATGCAATTTCCTGGGCCCATTTTCATCTATTTATACTAAAATAGAAAATTTAATGACGTATTAATGACGCGGGCCGCAATTTGTTTAAAGCTTTCCTGCGTCGTTCATGGTTCTATCCCACTCTGGAAACTTATACCAGTTTAAAGAGCGTGAAATTCTGTATAACATATGTACATTAAAAAAAATCCTATAGAATAGCGCCTTAGAAAAATGTGTTTATATCTTAGGTAATCTGGAATATGCAACACAACCCCCGTCAGTCGTATTAATGACGCCGGGCCGCAATTTGTTTAAAGCTTTCCTGCGTCGTTCATGGTTCTATCCCACTCTGGAAACTTATACCAGTGTAAAGAGCATGAAATTCTGTACAACATATGTAAGTTTAAAAAAATCCTATAGAATAGGGCCTTAGAAAAATGTGTTTATATCTGATGTAATAAGAAATACGCAACACAACTCCCGTCAGTCGTATTAATGACGCGCGGCCGCAATTTGTTTAAAGCTTTCCTGCGTCGTTCATGGTTCTATCCCACTCTGGAAACTTATACCAGTGTAAAGAGCATGAACTTCTGTACAACATATGTAAGTTTAAAAAAATCCTATAGAATAGCGCCTTAGAAAAATGTGTTTATATCTGATGTAATAAGAAATACGCAACACGACCCCCGTCAGTCGTATTAATGACGCGGGCCGCAATTTGTTTAAAGCTTTCCTGCGTCGTTCATGGTTCTATCCCACTCTGGAAACTTATACCAGATCAAAGAGCATGAAATTCTGTACAACATATGTAAGTTTAAAAAAATCCTATAGAATAGGGCCTTAGAAAAATGTGTTTATATCTGATGTAATATGAAATACGCAACACTCAACCTCCGTCAGTCGTATTAATGACGCCGGGCCGCAATTTGTTTAAGGCTTTCCTGCGTCGTTCATGGTTCTATCCCACTCTGGAAACTTATACCAGTTTAAAGAGCGTGAAATTCTGTATAACATATGTACATTAAAAAAAATCCTATAGAATAGCGCCTTAGAAAAATGTGTTTATATCTTAGGTAATCTGGAATATGCAACACAACCCCCGTCAGTCGTATTAATGACGCCGGGCCGCAATTTGTTTAAAGCTTTCCTGCGTCGTTCATGGTTCTATCCCACTCTGGAAACTTATACCAGTGTAAAGAGCATGAAATTCTGTACAACATATGTAAGTTTAAAAAAATCCTATAGAATAGGGCCTTAGAAAAATGTGTTTATATCTGATGTAATATGAAATACGCAACACTCAACCTCCATCAGTCGTATTAATGACGCCGGGCCGCAATTTGTTTAAAGCTTTCCTGCGTCGTTCATGGTTCTATCCCACTCTGGAAACTTACACCAGTTTAAAGAGCGTGAAATTCTGTATAACATATGTACATTAAAAAAACTCCTATAGAATAGCGCCTTAGAAAAATGTGTTTATATCTTAGGTAATCTGGAATATGCAACACAACCCCCGTCAGTCGTATTAATGACGCCGGGCCGCAATTTGTTTAAAGTTTTCCTGCGTCGTTCATGGTTCTATCCCACTCTGGAAACTTATACCAGTGTAAAGAACATGAAATTCTGTACAACATATGTAAGTTTAAAAAAATCCTATAGAATAGCGCCTTAGAAAAATGTGTTTATATCTGATGTAATATGAAATACGCAACACTCAACCTCCGTCAGTCGTATTAATGACGCCGGGCCGCAATTTGTTTAAAGCTTTCCTGCGTCGTTCATGGTTCTATCCCACTCTGGAAACTTATACCAGTTTAAAGATCGTGAAATTTTGTATAACATATGTACATTAAAAAAAATCCTATAGAATAGCGCCTTAGAAAAATGTGTTTATATCTTAGGTAATCTGGAATATGCAACACAACCCCCGTCAGTCGTATTAATGACGCCGGGCCGCAATTTGTTTAAAGCTTTCCTGCGTCGTTCATGGTTCTATCCCACTCTGGAAACTTATACCAGTTTAAAGAGCGTGAAATTCTGTATAACATATGTACATTAAAAAGAATCCTATAGAATAGCGCCTTAGAAAAATGTGTTTATATCTTAGGTAATCTGGAATATGCAACACAACCCCCGTCAGTCGTATTAATGACGCCGGGCCGCAATTTGTTTAAAGCTTTCCTGCGTCGTTCATGGTTCTATCCCACTCTGGAAACTTATACCAGTGTAAAGAGCATGAAATTCTGTACAACATATGTAAGTTTAAAAAAATCTTATAGAATAGGTCCTTAGAAAAACGTGTTTATATCTGATGTAATATGAAATACGCAACACTCAACCTCCATCAGTCGTATTAATGACGCCGGGCCGCAATTTGTTTAAAGCTTTCCTGCGTTGTTCATGGTTCTATCCCACTCTGGAAACTTATACCAGTTTAAAGAGCGTGAAATTCTGTATAACAGATGTACATTAAAAAAAATCCTATAGAATAGCGCCTTAGAAAAATGTGTTTATATCTGATGTAATAAGAAATACGCAACACAACTCCCGTCAGTCGTATTAATGACGCGCGGCCGCAATTTGTTTAAAGCTTTCCTGCGTCGTTCATGGTTCTATCCCACTCTGGAAACTTATACCAGTGTAAAGAGCATGAAATTCTGTACAACATATGTAAGTTTAAAAAAATCCTATAGAATAGGGCCTTAGAGAAATGTGTTTATATCTGATGTAATATGAAATACGCAACACTCAACCTCCGTCAGTCGTATTAATGACGCCGGGCCGCAATTTGTTTAAAGCTTTCCTGCGTCGTTCATGGTTCTATCCCACTCTGGAAACTTATACCAGTGTAAAGAACATGAAATTCTGTACAACATATGTAAGTTTAAAAAAATCCTATAGAATAGCGCCTTAGAAAAATGTGTTTATATCTGATGTAATAAGAAATACGCAACACAACTCCCGTCAGTCGTATTAATGACGCGCGGCCGCAATTTGTTTAAAGCTTTCCTGCGTCGTTGATGGTTCTATCCCACTCTGGAAACTTATACCAGTGTAAAGAGCATGAAATTCTGTACAACATATGTAAGTTTAAAAAAATCCTATAGAATAGGGCCTTAGAGAAATGTGTTTATATCTGATGTAATATGAAATACGCAACACTCAACCTCCGTCAGTCGTATTAATGACGCCGGGCCGCAATTTGTTTAAAGCTTTCCTGCGTCGTTCATGGTTCTATCCCACTCTGGAAACTTATACCAGTGTAAAGAACATGAAATTCTGTACAACATATGTAAGTTTAAAAAAATCCTATAGAATAGCGCCTTAGAAAAATGTGTTTATATCTGATGTAATAAGAAATACGCAACACAACTCCCGTCAGTCGTATTAATGACGCGCGGCCGCAATTTGTTTAAAGCTTTCCTGCGTCGTTCATGGTTCTATCCCACTCTGGAAACTTATACCAGTGTAAAGAGCATGAAATTCTGTACAACATATGTAAGTTTAAAAAAATCCTATAGAATAGGGCCTTAGAGAAATGTGTTTATATCTGACGTAATATGAAATACGCAACACTCAACCTCCATCAGTCGTATTAATGACGCCGGGCCGCAATTTGTTTAAAGCTTTCCTGCGTCGTTCATGGTTCTATCCCACTCTGGAAACTTATACCAGTTTAAAGAGCGTGAAATTCTGTACAACATATGTAAGTTTAAAAAAATCCTATAGAATAGCGCCTTAGAAAAATGTGTTTATATCTGATGTAATATGATATACGCAACACTCAACCTCCGTCAGTCGTATTAATGACGCCGCGCCGCAATTTGTTTAAAGCTTTCCTGCGTCGTTCATGGTTCTATCCCACTCTGGAAACTTATACCCGTTTAAAGAGCATGAAATTCTGTACAACATATGTAAGTTTAAAAAAATCCTATAGAATAGCGCCTTAGAAAAATGTGTTTATATCTGATGTAATAAGAAATACGCAACACAACCCCCGTCAGTCGTATTAATGACGCGGGCCGCAATTTGTTTAAAGCTTTCCTGCGTCGTTCATGGTTCTATCCCACTCTGGAAACTTATACTAGATTAAAGAGCATGAAATTCTGTACAACATATGTAAATTTAAAAAAATTCTATAGAATAGCGCCTGAGAAAATTGTGTTTTCGTATGATATTCTGTTACAGCGACCACCTGATGAATATGGAGATAACTTCACAATAAGTGCGATAATTGAATCGACGGCTGAATCGAAGGCCGAATCGAAGGCTTGAATCGAAGGCTGAATGTGGTGCATACTTCACAGTGGTTTAATATTTGGCTTCGGATTAAAGATATTTCTGAAATCTGAATGCCCTTTTAACTATTAATTAAATGTTTCAAGTGTTTACGTGTTAGGCGCTCGGCCAAGATGTTTTATCGTGCTTGGCACTGTTTATGTTACATGTAGAGTATTCGATACTTGTTCAAAAAACGCGTTGAACATTCATTTATTGGGACGCATCAATGCATGTGTTACGAGAGTCTAAAAACATAGACAATATAAAACATAAAAATATCATATTCTTTAAAATGCGATTAGCGTCCACGTTTCCTGTTTTTGCCGATTTACCTAAACGTGAATTCAAACATTTTAGTGTTAGGGGTTAGAGATTAGGGTTAATCGTTAGAAATTAACGATTATTGTTATTTCTACGTAACAAAGAGCACATGTTGAAGGGAAAAAGAAGGCAGAAGGGTGCAGTCAATTTTTAGCGTTTTTGCTCAGACAAGAGTGTTAAACCGTTCGAATCAACATTTCTGAAACCTGAATAGCCCTTTGAATTAATGTTTGAAGTGTTAACATGATAAGCGCTGGGCCGAGATGTTTAACTATAATTCACAAGCAGAACTGAATTTTCAGGCTGTGCTTTGTGCCGGCGCTATCTAATGCTTATCGAAAATACGTGTTGCACGATCACGTTAATTACACTCGAGCGAAAAATTAAAGCGATATAAATATCATATTTTTTAATGCGATTATAGGGACTTTGCAGTTGTCAATTCTGTTTTCAACGTTCTTTATGTCTCGCTCATCTTGCAGATAGTTTTCAAAAGTCAGCAAGTTATCAGATTGTGAGCATGAGTAATACTTTTCAGTATTAAAATTGAATAAATCATATAAATCGTTTATAATCAGTTTGTCTTGATCGAGACGCGGAATATTAACCCAGATCGACATATACTGTAAATAGCTCAGCACCGTCTAGTGTAGATGTATCGCCATCAAGATCTGCAGTTGTAAAGCCGTAATCAAACGAGAACGCAAGTCATCGCAAGTTGGCAGTCACAAATTTCTGTAGCGGACGTTCGAACACCCAAATTAACAAAATAAAGGTTTCATGAGTGTTTTAAACAAGTTTTACTTTGTCACGGTACATAATTTTTTCGGGAAATTATTCAGAGAGGCTGGCTGAGATAGCGTGACTGCTAACTTGCGATGACTTGCGTTGTTGTTTGATTACGGCTTAAGCGTAGTGAGCACAATTTTCAGCCACATGACTGATTAATAACAGTGTTCTAAAGTCACTTGTGATCTTCTAAAAGCTTCAAGACGGAGCAATACCAGATCGATAGCACACAACGTGGTTTCGCAAAGCATATCGGGATAATGCAATAATTGCAAATTGTCGACCAGAAAAATAATACAGAAACGCCACCAAAACCTGGTAGCCCGAGTAATAATAATAATAAAAATAATAATAATAATAATAATAATAATAATAATAATAATAATAATAATAATAATAATAATAATAATAATAATAATAACAAAACATTACGTCTAAATAAATATTTTGAATACTACAACTACCTCGAGTTTTGTGCTGGGCTCTTATATATGTCACAAGATTCTCTATTATTTTCAGTATATTTTGGTATGTTTCCATGAAATTGAAATTACAATCCACAGTAGACCTTTTCACCAATAGCGGCGCCATCTTGAACTCGCAATGCATTATGGTCTATCCAGGGTGTTGAGGCACAATGCGGTAATTTTTTCTTTATAATTACTTTCGTGGCAACAATATCTAAATATAATAATTGTCATATTGCAACAACTCTTGGACGTGTAAGGATAGATTCATAACAAATGTATCCTTATATGTACGAGAATTATTGCTTTTACCAATATGACAACGATCATATCTAGACATTGTTGCCATGAAAGTGTTAATCAAGACAAAATTATCGCATTGTATCTCAACACTAAGCAATCGCCCTTTTAATTGGGCTTATTACCCTGGATAGACCACAATGCATTGCGAATTCAAGATGGCGCCGCTATTGGTGAAAAGGCCCATTAGTTATTTTAGACTCTCAAGCCAAATAAATACAGTATCCGCATGTACGCATTGCGTACCTATTTTTATGCATGCATGTATGTATGTGTATGTATGTACTGTTGTTTTATACTATAAATACAAGCGCGCGGTGACTGCACATTTACATGCCATACTTTCTCGTGTTCAATACAGCATCACCTAATAAAACCATACAAGGTGTTACTATAATAATTCCGGAACGCGCTTCGACTTTGTCGCCTAAACGACAAGCTTTCCAAGGACGAAGAAACAGTGTGAGCGCTTGTTTGGCTTCGGATTAAAGATCTTTCTGAAATCTGAATGCCCTTTTAACTATTAAATGTTTCAAGTGTTTACGTGTTTATAAGCGCCCGACCATAAGTATCATATTTTAATGCGATTATAGGGACCGCGTTTCGTGTTTTTTTTTCCTGTTCACAAAACTGAACAGTTAACATGTCCAGGGGAAAACAAGCTGTAATGACGTCGTAAAAATAAATCAAGTCAACATAGGTTATGCTGTGCCAAAAGCTGCTTGCCGCCAAGATTACAAAAAGAACAAACAGCAGGTTGAACAATAAATAAAACTATTATGTAAATCCACTTAACGAGCGTTTTTGCGGATACTGGTTGCTAAACCATCCGAATGTTTTCGTCAATCACGTGATCAAGGCGAAACGGTAATAGGCATACTTCAGAAGTCTTATTCGTATGTCCGAAGGGTTTACGGGCGTGTACCAGAACAACCACTGGAAGATTGGGAGTCGAGTTTCGCTTTTGCACGCAATCACAAGACGCCAAGAAAATATCCACGAACGAGTTGATAGCTGATAGTGGTCTACTGGTCTGTCGATATACAGTAAAGTTTAAACGATTTTGTCAATTTTTGCAAATCAGTGACTGCTTTCTAAACCATATACCTATATACCAGATAGTATGCATTTCATAGCTTTTAGGTTATGATATTATATGTATTCACTGTTATATACTAAAGCAAGCGCGCGGTCAATGCTCGTTTACATGCAATACTTTTTCGTGTTCAGTAATTCAGCATCGCATAATAAAACAAAACATGCAAAGTGTTATTATAATTATTTCGTAACGCACTTCAACTTTCTCGCTAAAACGAGAAGCTTTTCATGGACGAAAAGACAGAGCGAGTGCTTGTTTGGGTTCGAACCAGGATCTTTATGAAATATGAATAGCCTTTTAACTAATGTTTCAAGTGTACTGTTGACATGTTAGGCCCTCGGCCATCTGATTGTCTGTATATACGCAGAAATCAACTGTATTTGGTACTGCTTGAGTTACATGTAGGCGTATAAAGTACTTATTCAAAAAGCGCGTTGATCATTGTTGAGACAAATCAATCATGTGTTACCAGAGTCTAATGTAGACAGTAAAGAATAGATTGGAACGAAAGCGATATATTATCACATTCTTTTAACAAAGCGATTAGCGACCGGGTTTCCCGTTTTTCCCAATTTACCTAAAATTGTCATTTTAAGATTACAGTTAAGATTAGGGTTGGGGCAGGGCTTGGGTTAGGGATTGGGTTGGAGTTTAAGTAAGGGCTAGAATTGAGCATTTATCTTGTTAAGTTATTAAAGGCATTTAAACATTAATAATTATTGTCGATTCTAGATGATACGTGAGAGCATATACTGATATGTCACAAGGTTATCAAGCATTTTCAGTATATTTTGGTGAACAATTCACGTGGTTCAATCATTATCTGTAGGCCAAATAAAAACCAGTATCCGCATGTACGCATTGCGTACCTTTTTTTTATAAAAAGAAACACTAATATTCCACGACGACATTATTGTTCAAATCTTTTCAACGAAAATTTTTAATTCTATTTTATTTTCAATCAAATAACTCAGAGATTTCCCGCAATGTTCTCTCACAGTGCCGGGAGGGCATTACGGCTTTTTCAGATTTTTCAGCAACCAATCAACGTGCGCCACTTGGCGTAAAGCACTGAGAACAAATTCAGCCTTACAATAAGAATATGAAAAATCTCGACAAGTGATACAGACATTTTAACTTCACTTACGATTTCAGAACAAATACAAGTGACAGCCAGGCAGGCAAAACTACGAAAATTTCGTTTCGCTGTATAGCATCTATCACTTTTCTTGCAACGTACTCAGGTTGAATTGTCGGCGGGAAAAAATTAAACCTGAATGAAAACGAAAACAGAAAAGTAGGGAACGCTTGAATAATGAAATTAATTTTAGAACTTATAAGAGTTCGTAAAATATACAAACAAACAAACGAACGAACGAACGAACGAACAAACAAACAAACGAACGAACGAACGAACGAACGAACGAACGAACGAACGAACGAACGAACGAACGAACGAACGAACGAACGAACGAACGAACGAACGAACGAACGAACGAACGAACGAACGAACGAACGAACGAACGAACGAACGAACGAACGAACGAACGAACGAACGAACGAACGAACGAACGAACGAACGAACGAACGAACGAACGAACGAACGAACGAACGAACGAACGAACGAACGAACGAACGAACGAACGAACGAACGAACGAACGAACGAACGAACGAACGAACGAACGAACGAACGAACGAACGAACGAACGAACGAACGAACGAACGAACGAACGAACGAACGAACGAACGAACGAACGAACGAACGAACGAACGAACGAACGAACGAACGAACGAACGAACGAACGAACGAACGAACGAACGAACGAACGAACGAACGAACGAACGAACGAACGAACGAACGAACGAACGAACGAACGAACGAACGAACGAACGAACGAACGAACGAACGAACGAACGAACGAACGAACGAACGAACGAACGAACGAACGAACGAACGAACGAACGAACGAACGAACGAACGAACGGACGGACGGACGGATGGACGGACAGACAGATTAAGAAGTGGTGCAATCTATACATAAAAATTGAGTGGTAACAGGGTTCCAAATGAGCTCAGTTATACCTTGGGACCCCTAGTACAAGGTTTCTCAAATTTAGGCAAAAAAAATAAAAACTAGGCAAGCAGAAAGTATAAATTAGGTTGTCTAGTTTTAAAGCAATACAGTATAAAACATATCAAATATAAATTATAATATCCATAGTTAGAAGATTGCTTTAGCTTTTTGTTCTATAATATCCTGCTGTTTGTTTAGTTTATTAATCCCAATACCATGCAACCCAACACCTTGACTTATCTTATCTTTATATGTCAACAAATCTGCGTTAAAGACGTCATTGCCTTTCGGATGCTAAGCTTGGAGTCTGGGGACGTCCTAGTTTTGGGTGCAGAACACTGGAAACGTCCTAGTTTTTGCCAATTCTAGGACGTTCTCAGGCTCTACGCCAAAAAAACTAGGACGTTCTCAGACTCCCTAACCTTCTCCGCCTAGAAAACTAGGCCGTTCTCAGGCCTTTAAGTCTCGCTCTGACTCTCCGCGCTGTGCATTGAATAATTATAAATATCATTGTTTACCCGTCCTTGGTGAGTTGGTCCGTAGATGTTCTTTATTTTGGGGTTATTGAATAAGGAATGGATTTACATGTTTATATTGAGAGTAATCTGCGAAATATTATTATACTTTGGTGCATTTCAGGCGCAATAAACAAGTATTTGCGTGGATGAAGTACTCTTAATTCACCTCTTGTCTTAAGTCAGCTCTACGACCGATATTATTATTAAACTGGACAGAATAACCACTGTTATTCTATTTTCCACCGATTTTAATATGCCATAGCACTACAAAACTGTTGTTGCCGCATTCACTATAGTTTAATGTAGTAGAATCCCGCTATTTCGAATTCCCGAGGGAACGAAAAATTGTTAGATATAGCTATTTATAGCTGGAGGGAAGTAAATAATTCACTGATTCAGAGGAAGAAGTTTTCAGTTCAAGATAGCGAGAGTTTCGACTTTCGAGGTCACTATTTCATTATCGCAAACAGTCTGGTAGATGAGAAATATAATAATTCAAAGCTCCAAAACTCAAAAGAGCACTTAATTAAAATCCTTGACAGCGAGACAGACATGCTTTTATCGCATTTTCTATTATAATCTAGCATTTGGTCGGTGGATGTTAGACATTGATGCTTGCGCAGTCAGTGCGCGTGAAAAAGGTACGATTACATGCTATGTTTTACGCATACAAGGCAAGTGGAATACTGGGATAGACGACCTTTGGTTTATAATTCTAAAATTTGTGTCACTGTAGAATGGCCGGAAGCGGGAGATCAGCGTTAATGCCTACTTGCTGACTGATAAAAGAAGGTTTTTCTGCGTAATTATTTTCTCTGTTTTTCTTGAGGCACTATGAATTGTTATTTAATAACAAAACTCCATAAATTTAGAAGAGGGTCGCAATAACGCAATTCATTTATTTCTGGATTAGATACATGTAGTAAATTTTGTTTTGTCTCGCGCTTCTAACAATGTCAAGTAGGTTCACGCCTCGTTGACCATAAGAGACCGAAATCTGACGCAATGCAATGAAAGTAAGCAAGTTTGAAGTCTCACTCGTTATTTGGTCACTGAACTTAATAAGTACTTGTAACCAATTTGTAAATACTTGTGACTTTGAAGGAGTGTTCTGTGAGTCCAATGTAGTTACGCGATTTTCAGTTGAGCTTGGAGACCGGACGTTTTATTGAAAAGTTTAATCGTTTCACAATTTGACATGTTCCCGTGGGAAATTTGAATGTTTGCGCATTTTGACCAATAGAAATGAAGGCGTTGCCCAAACTTTTAAATTTGCCCATGACAACATTTTAATGATAACTGGATAGTGGATGAATCATGTATGTTGTGTGATATTCTCTAATTAGACGCAAGTGCAAACTTGACTTCCTGCTATCAAAAATATTAATCTTTGTAAAATTTAGAGACATTTGGCTGATTTGCCTGTAATATTTATACTATGTATATAAACTCTGTATATAAAGCTGAAAACAAATACAATTGTCCTCAAATGACAAATGGAGCCTTTCACAATCACAGTCAGTTGTCATTTATCAATACAATACAATACTGTATATGTTATTGTTATTTAGTGTAATGTAATGTAATGTTAATGTAATGTATTGTTACTGGCAGTATATATGTACTATAAAAAAGAGAAAATATACTTAGTTAGTTAATAGTTCCTTATTACTTGTTTCAATCCGGTTAACGGGTTATTGGTTAAGGGTTTTGGAATTTGCACCACTGCCACACCCACAGCCACACCCACTGCCACACCCACTGCCACACCCACTTGTGAAACTGAAATTAGGCTATCAATTTTTCAATCGCTGAACCCCAGGCACAAAAAAATGCTCTTTTGGAACCCTGGTGGTAATGCCGTGCGGGAAGACGTAGAGGTATAACCAACCTATCAGCAGTGTATGGAAGCGTGAGAAGATTAAAAAAAACACTGGCATTAAACCAAGCCCGCAGTAATTGGTGTATACTGTTGCGGTGATCCTGCCACTTATTATTTTATAGATTAATTTATTAATTAATTAATTATTTATTTATTAATAATTAATTAATTAATTATTAATAAATAAATAAATAAATAAACAAATAAATAAATAAATAAATAAATAAATAAATAAAGCTATACCTTCCCTTAGCACCATCAAACATTCCTGTATCAACCTTGCTTGGCAAAACTGTTGTCAAAAACACACGATTTTTATGTTCGGAGATCACTTCATGTCGTAACGCATCCATCATTCCAATAACGGCCGACTTAGAACAACAATAATCCACTAAAGATGGCGAGCCTAACATGCCCATGACGGATGCAATGGCCACAATATTCCCACGATTTCGTTGCATCATAGGACCCAAAAAAGCTCTTAATGTCTGCGGAGTTAAAGAACGTAATAATACTATATTGTTAGGTATTAGAGGGATTGGTTGCAGTGTATACATGATGTTAAAAAATTAACGTGTAGGCCATCAGCACAAGCCGAAAAAGCTTCCGGAAAACCAAAAAATTTGGAAATGGTGGTGCCGGTGTGACAGGAAATACGTCCCCTCAAAAAGCGCCCCCCCCCCCCCGGACAAATTTCCTAGGAAATATGTCCCCCCGTTCGGAAATCCCCCCCCCCCCTCCCCCTCAGAATGAATCCTTGGATTTGATTTTAGTTAAACAAGTATTAAACACGAGTGTTATGCGTCTGTAAATATTTTCATGATTAATCTTTCTGACTTTCTCTTTCATTATTTTGACACCATGCATAACTGAACTATCGAACTAACACGGCACACAAATAAACAAACAGTGTTAATGAGGGTGGGCGGTGCATGCATGCAGTACACGTGTGTGTAAAGCCTAGTTTACACGGGCAATTTTTCTTGGGCAATTTTCAACTTGACAAGCTTTATTTGCCTGTGTGTATAAGGAAACATGGCAAATTTTTCCTTGACAAGTCTCCCTTTTGAAAAGCTGGCATGCCAGCTTTTCAACAAGGAGACTTGTCAAGGAAAAACTTGTCAAGGAAAAATTGCTCGTGTAAACTAGGCTTAAAGCATGTGGGCATAAAGCAGTGGACTATATTTTCATCCTGGGTTTATATGAAAATGTTTTCAGGCGGGACAATTGCGACCGGGACGTATCACAACACAGCTAGAAAGTTGTAAAAACCACAGAATAATATCGAGATAAATAGAATTTGAGGTATTATAAAGAGCTGCTGTCTTCCTACTAGCCGTTATCACTCATTTGTATCGAATAAACAGCTTAAGAATCAAAATAGATACTCGAAACGAGAGCCGTCATATCGTCCCGGTGTCCCAGGAAATCCGTCCCGCCGTAATATCGCCCCCCGGGGGGCGATATTCCTAGGAATTTACATATATATGGCTAAAATTGTTCTTCTCAAACCAGGATCCCGGTTGAGGAAAACACATTCTTCATATATCTTGCATATATCATATATCTTCATATATCTTCCGGCAAACACGTTCTTCATATAAACAAAATGAGATAAATAAAGGGAAAATATAACCACTTGGTATATAATAAAATACTTATTGCATTGACTCGAACCTTCGGCAAACAGTATGTTTTGTGGTCCCTCGACCGTCAATGTTTCCACGCTGTCGGGTCTACAAAACATACTGTTTCTCTCGGTCCCAGTCAATAAGTGTTAAATATCATACGTAAGCCAAATCCAATAATTGTTTAATATTTAACATCAATATAACTAACCCAAAAGTTAGCCATCACATTAACATCCATTGTTCTTGTAATATCGTCATCAGAACAGTGCAGAAATTTCTGGCCACAAACAACCCCAGCATTATTGACCAGAATATCAACATCACCAACTTCACGTATTATCTTTCTGGCAGTTTCATATACTTCTTCCTTTTTTGTGACATCGCACCTGAATGAGAACGCATGACGCTTTTGCTTTATAATATCTTGGGCAACGGAATCGATGCTCTGTTTATCGATGTCCAACAATACGGCTTTCACTCCTGGAGAATAGCAAACAAAACCCGAATTTATTATCGAGTATAAGTAAATTCATGACATTGATGGTTTTTAGGCCTGCGCTAAACGTCGCACAATAGACGAATTTAATCCAGACGAATTTAATTGTTTGGATTATATTCGAACGAAACTGCGACGTATAACTCGATTAAATTCGACACACGAATTAAATACGTTTGGGCAATTAAATTCGTCTGTGTCAGACGGATAATGCGACGATAATGCGTGTTCGAGTTAGACGACGAATTATCGACGCGTCGAATAAAATATTACTTCTATCTGTGACTATCTGGCGCCATGTTTTCAAGTCCAATTAAAAAAAATTAAATTCGACTGTAATTCGACCTTTAACTTCACGTTGCATTTACGTCGCATTACCGACGAACTTAATTTGAATTAAATTCGTCTGAATTAAATTCGTCTACTGTGGGACGTTTAGCGCAGGTCTTAGTGATTTAATCACTAAAAACCCGAAATGTCACGCATTTGCTTTGTAATTTTATACATGGACACCGAGGAAATAAACAAAAGAATGGACACATGCGCAAAAACAAATTATTATCCCATAACATTTGGAGGCAAAAAGAAGATTAAATATAGAGAATGAATTCACTTTGCAACAGTCTTGACAGAAGGTTGCAGGTTCGAACCCTGTTTGGGGTCTCCAAAATCTTTTTTGACGAACGTCTACCAAACGTTTGTTACATTTGCACCAAGCTCGCAATACCACATGCACTACATGTATACGTACAATTTATCATATCACATTAACTACATCTCATATGCAAACACTACAGTGTACCACTTAAGAGCACATATGACTGTAAATTCTCAATCTTAGCTCTTCATCTGAGCCTCAGTGGCTAAATGGTTAGAGCATCTAACTGGTCATTAGAAGATTGCAGGTTCGAACCCTATCTGAGGTCTCAGAAATCCTTTTTGAGTAATTGAGCTTGACGAACGTCTACCAAAACGTGCACTACATGTATACCTACAATTTGTCATAGTCTTGACAGTGTTGTTCAGATCACAGTCAGTAGAAGTCAAGAGAGACTTCCTTCTGTTAACAGTGTTCACATCACCCTTTCTTTAACGTGAAATAATACGAGCAACAAATTGCTGCAACATTGTTGCATTGCAAGTTGAAAAGCGTTGTTGCACGTATTACCACCCACTTCAAACATATTGTGGCGAAACGATAATTTTGTTGCAAGTTGAAACAGCATGCTGCAGCAAGTAAAACTGGTGTCTACTTTTTTCAACAATTTGTTTCAACTTACAACAAAATCATTGTTGCGTGACAATGTTTAAGGTGGGTGGTAATACTTAATACTGCGAGCAGGCTCTCTCAACGCGGCGCTGTGAAATGAGAGCCTGCAACATTCCTGGGGGTAAATCAATAATGCCCACTTAATTAATATGCAAATGTCGCGAATCAAACCAATCACATTCTTCCAGAAGTCCCTGTGAAAACCCTCATTCAAAACGCAACCTAGCCTGCCTAGCAGGCGTTCTGTTCTGGGGGAGAGGGTTGAAGTCTCCAATAAACAAGAATATTAACTCGAACCAAACGCAGTTTAGAAAAATGTGCAAGAAACTATGTACTGATTATTGTCATACAGTTATTGATTTCCGTCCATCGTGAGACATTGAAAACAAGAAAGACGCTAATCTATAATATCTACCGTCTTAAGGAGAAACCTATGTTAAATAAATTAATAAAAGAAAACACTGTCCGCTTAATACAAGGATTTGGTATTGTTTTACACTGATTTAGGTGTCGGCGTCCGCTTAAATTGAGGTGTCCGCTTAATAGAGGTGACCTTTCACCTTTGTATGGTTAATATGGGATTCAATTCGGGACTTTGGGAACTGTCCGCTTAATACAGGGTGTCCGCTTAATGGAGGGCCGCTTAATACAGGTTTGACTGTATATATACTTTAGAGGACATTTTTTTTTTAATTCAGGGCAAAATTACTTGTATATACATGATTGGTTCCTTGATCAGCAGCTTGATTGGTCGTTTTGTTACTTAGCAACAGTGAACCTCTTAGGACTGACCTTTTTTCAACAAGTCTGCAAGTTTGTATATTTTGAACTAATTTAAACTACTGAAGGAGTGTAAACTATTAGTGAAATGAAAATGAATACACTAGAAAATTTACAAACTTTGCCTGTATTTACAAAAACGAAGCTTACAGGCACAGCGATAGCCAACAGGCCAAGGAAAATTAGGAATGTTGCTGAACACTGACTGTGATAAAGTACATGTATATACTGTACTTTGACATTTTCTGAACATAACATAGCTCTTGAATAATTTTGCCCACTATATTATTAACACCTAATTGCATGAGTTCTCATAAAATTAAGGTTTAATTTCACTCGTGTTTTCAAAATCTTACAAATTACCCTCATTGCATTGCAACTCGGGCAATTTTGTAAAATTTTGAAAACACTTGTGAAATTAAATTAATTTTCCTCGGTCCCATGCAATTACCTATACTGTATTAATTACATCATTACTGGATGAAAGTCATTTCATTTTAAACATCCCTCATCCAGTACAGTATTCACATGAGGAACAATTAATTACACTAAACATTCCATGTTACTATTAATTAGGAAATTGTCCCTCATAATAATCATGGAGGCAATGCTAGTAGATCGGCACACTACAAAAGAAAGGGTGTGAAGGTTTCACTGCTAACGGAAGAGAGTCTCGCTTCAATTAACTGTGGTCTAAAATGAGCAACATTGTCAAGATTGTTGCAAAGCTGAATTAATCCTCTATTAATATTGTTTAATCCTCCAAAATGTATGGAATAATAATTTATCTTAGTTTGCACATGTGTCTATTCTTTTGTTTATTTCCTCTGTGACTGTGACGATACTGTAGGTTACCTTGTCAATTTTTGGGTAGGGGTGTGCCACTGTGACCTATCCCAGACCAAATTTTAAAAAATTGTTACAGTTTCTTAATTCGATTATGTATTTACGAGTTCAGATTTGCTATAATGACAATAAGTATACCTTTTAACTAGATCCACTAGAGGTAAAAAAAACAACTTATGCTTATACAGTAGAATCCAAGACATCATATTGATCATATTGATCTACCAAAACATCATAAAATTATTTGTTGACTTAAGGCATTAGGTTTAATACAGGATTTTATCAAAGGCCCATTTTTTTAACATATTGAGTTTTACTTGTGGTGTACAGTTCTAGGGGGATCCAGGGGCATGCCCCAGAAAATTTTTAAAATTTGGGTCTATTAAAAATGACATTTCCCGTGAAATTTTAGCAAAATTTTAAAAGTTTTAAAACATATTTTTAATGGAACATTTTACCATTTTAAATATTTAATGTTTTTTAAAACTTTATTGGGAAAATTGCAGCATTAATTAAGATATATGTATTTGAGAAAATGCAGAGAATAAAGTTTTACAACGTCAACGTATCAATACTGGAACAAAAGTGAAAGTATGACAATTAATTAATTATTAATTCAATTTAATAACTAATTCATTCATTCATTCATTCATTCATTCATTCATTCATTCATTCATTCATTCATTCATTCATTCATTCATTCATTCATTCATTCATTCATCAATTCATTCGATAATTAATATTCTAAAAATTTCAAGAAAGTCAAGAAAGAACAAAATTTCGTATAAACTCTGACCTTTCTTTGCGAGACCAGTAGCAATGAGTTTTCCAATTCCGTGACCAGCTCCAGTGACAACAGCAGTCAGTCCATCGATCTTTTTGCGCCTTCGAGGTACAAACCACCGAACAAGGGCTTCAAGCGTGTAGCAAATTGCGTAGAAGACTAAAACAACCAGTTCAATAACAATATTCCTACAACCAATAACGTTCAAAAACGTTATGAATAGTATAAACAAGAGAAATAGGAAAAGACAAAGAATGCATAGTTGGTACTCCATATGGTTTGCAAATCGAGGATGAGCATGAAATCTTTTTGGTCAGCAGTCATATTAACTTTTTAACATCACCTGAAACTAGTCTGGCTTTGCGAGACAGGAAAGTAAAAATACAGAGAATAGTGAACTAGCTAGCCACTATAGGCGAAGTGTTTTGAACAATGTAGATTACCTAGCTTTGAAGATACGTGATCCTTAAAGACAATTTCAGTAATATATTAAATCCACTCTCTTATTTAATTCAAAAACAACTGTTCAGTTTGATGTCTAGAACACGCCTCCAAATAACATTCTCAAGTCGTCTGCACAAGAGGTAAACACTATCGACAATTTCCAAAAATTCTGAAATAAATCCAATTCTGCGGGTTGAAATTTTTTATGCCAGCAGAATGTTTGGCACTAAAAGGAGTAACGTATGCAACCTTACCACTCAGGGAAAACCCTTATTTTATGTAAACGGCAGATCGACGCTGCAGCTTCTAAATGATAGCGACATATATGGCCCATATTTTTAATATTTAGATTTACAAAACGCGGCAGTGTGTTTAAAACAACATTAACGTGAAGTGAAATTAAAAAAACTAAATGTAGTTTTAAAAACGAGATCACGAATTTGAGGTTGACAAAGTCATTTTACATCAGTACGAGAGACGCATGCCTGGCTTATGGCATGTGATTCACTACACCGTTTGTTGTTTTTTTTGGGGGGGGAAATAAAAGTTCCTTGCCTTAAATTCCGAAAAGAATTTTTAAACATTAGGCGTACGTAACTTAAATAGTTTTTGTATCTACTGCGCATGAGCGAGTAGATAACCGCTATCACCCGTGTAAGTTCACAGATTCTTTAGCCGCTCGTCACTTCTTAGTTCTTATATTAGTTATTACAAATAACAAATGTCTTATTAATAAAGGTGCTTTCTTCTCACAGGCGTAGCAGCCCAATTCTGGTGAGTATGTGTGGGGAAGGGAGGGGGGGGGGGGGGGGCGGAGTGCAGATATTTTTGCTCGAAGAATTTTGGGTTAAATATATAGAGGACATTACACGGTGGTGCGAAGATATGGATTTTATCTTCGAGTGGTGAAAACAATATTTTACAAATGAGCGTAGCAAATGAGTAAAATATCGTTTTTATAATTACCACGAGAAGATAAAATTCATATCTTCATGCCAGCGTGTAATTTTCTTTTTATTATATAGATTCAATGCAAAAAGAGGTAAAATTTTTAATGACGTCATCGATATCTTCACTAGTGAGGATATCGAAAATACGACACTGCATATTTTCTAATACTCGCATCTATATAATGATGATTCGTATTTTTCAGTCTGAACTTAACGTATGAATCTTTCCTGAACATTTGACAGCGCAATACATGTCAAAATTGACCGAAATTCCTAGCAGAAAGTGCCCAAATTTTCTTTTTTCAAATATTTTGGGAGGGCAATTGCCATCCAACCTCCCACCCCCCGCCTATGTTTCTTCTGGCACGTTCTTATTAGGTCTGCAACAACCTCGTACTCTGCATGGTGCGCGAAGCTGTTATCGAAGAATGTTCGTTTATCCCGCGGTGTTTTATTATCAAACTCTTGTTATGATTGCGTAATCACCTCATGTTGAGCAGCAATGTTTCAACGCGACAAAAGTCGCTTACTGTTTTTGATATTCGTGCATATTCGCAAGCGGTATTTTTAAAATCTCATACTTTCCTAGAGTACTATTCTATTATACTTTCTTTTTTTTTTTATGCTGATTTCGACAATTTAACACCATTCACTACTCACTAGGCGGCATCCTTGAGAGACCCATCAATCAATAATTTTACTTCCAACTTATACGAACCGGATGTTTTTCGGTTCTGCAACAAAAGTGGGGGATTTCCCTACAGCACGCCCTCTGGACTAGCGCGAACCAATCATAATTTAACTCACGGAACGCTCTCGCATATAATAAAACTATAAAAGTTCTGGAATCCAGATTTCTGTTCAGAATGTGATTAGCGACATTAGCTTCCTCAGCAGACGACATTCTGACAGTCATTCATAATGCCAAGCACAATTTTTTACTGGATCGTTAATAGTTAAAGGTTACTGTGTGGTTAGTTTGGTTCGGTGTCCTTTTTAGCCAAGTGGTCATTTGAAATATCTCAAATCAAGTCGACAGTCAAATATTTGTCTAAAAAAGCCAGTTGAATCACAAGATCGACGCCAGTAAGTTGTTGCCTGTCTGAGGGTGCTATTGGTTCGCAATCTGAATCTCATTAAGCATTTGTTGCTTTTGAGAAAATAGTTACAGGATTCGCTATGGATCAGCCGATGGAAAATGGTAGGTTTTGTGCTGTAGGCTTTATAATAGTAATAAGGAATAAGACTAATAATTTGAAAGCTTTTATGGCCAAGATAATTGTATATTAGTTTATTATAACATTAGTTTTACAAAATTAGTATCTGGATAATTTCGCGAAATGATTTCTCAGTATATTATCTATTGAAAGGTCAGAATGAATCAGGATCACACTTTCAGATTGGGCATGGAGACTTTTGGCTTTTAAAAAGGCATTAAAAAGGCATTCTAGCTTGTATTGTAGTTCCATAAACAAGATTAATTACATCTAGTCATTAACGTAACTTCCAACCTAAGAACTGGAGCCATGGGGATCTCTCCCTATGGTTCCAGTTCTTAGGTTGGAAGTTACGTTCCAGTTCTTAGGAGGCGGGGGGGGGGGGGGGGGACTGTTTCAAAGTCATCAGGGTTCTAACTTAAAGGGCGGGCCGTATCACGCTATTTTAAGCATTTCTGGCACAAACAAAATTGTCTATAAATCATACAAATTTCACAATAACCATTTTAAAAGATATAAAAACACAAAGCCTGCTAGAAACGTGCACAGAAGTACGGATGGACGGCAAGATTAAGCGAGATTGAAAGGGATAGCAAATGGACATATCTTGATTTCTGTTTGGCAAAACTGGACCTAAAAGTTTAGCTTAATTTGTGCGAGTGCTTGGTCTCAAATGTTCAGAACTCAGCTGTTAGGTAACTCTTATTTCATAACTGATCCATGAATCAATGTATAATTTTAATTTTGAAGCGGTTTGCATTAGGGATGAGCCGATACCAGAAAAAAGCCGATTCGCCGATCCGATATATCGGAGCCGATATAAAAAAATAATCGGCCGATTAATCGGCTATGGCCGATATTTCTGTGTAAAAGTTGAATAAAAGTTTAAAACCCGGTACATGCGCCGGATAACGGTTTTTTGACAACTTTTAATACTTGTGTATACGCCACAAATTGACGTACTAGTTTTAGTGTGTTCCGGAAAATATTTACTCATATTGGACAGTTATCGGTCACTGTACGAGTCAAATGAATCAAACGTAAAAATATAAATGTATAATTGGAATTCATTCAACATAAGTGTAAATGTTACTGACCATATCAGTTACAATAAATGGCAAAGCTAACCTTACTAGTTACTAACTACTAAGCAACTAGTCATACTATCATTACTATGCCAATATAATATATCTGCTTCGAAATAGATTACAGACATTTTCAAACTGCAAAGTGCAAAGGTTTGAAATAATGGCTATAATGCAATTAATTCAAAATTAACAATTTTAGTATTTTACAGAGACTAACATAGCCTAACCAGTTGCCATTATTATATAGTATATACAGAAATACAGAATAAGTCTGGTCTAAAATAACGCAAGTGTTTAACTGGAATGTCAACGGTTTTGAGTCTTTACAGTTTACATATGCAAAATTATGCATTCACTATTTCACTAGTAACCAAAGTTTAGTCTGGGTAAATTGTGATGTAGGAACAAGAGACTTTCCGATTTTGATGGGTTAAGGCGGTTTCTGCTATCTTCTATGATATTACCAGCTTCGCTGAATATGCGTTCTGAGTAAACGCTTGAGCAAGGTGCACTCAAAAATTTCTTTGCCACTTTGTGGATGTTGGGATAGGCCATTTTGTTTGCAGTCCACCACTTGTAAGGACATTCATCCTTAGCTAAGAGTGGCAACATCAGAAAAGCATCTGCTTCTTTCTTCTCAGGGGATGTTGCCGTTGGATTCTCTGTATCTTCAGACGCAACGGCAAATGAAGAAGCAACCAATTCATCAAAGCATGCCCAAAGATCTGTTCTGTTCTCCTCGTGTGTTGAAATGGCAGGAGACGTTGGTGTGCTTTCGAGCTGCTCTGGTTCTGGAAGCCTTGCGTTTTCCAATTCTTGCAGAAGCAACTCGCGCCCTCTTGATGCTGCTGTGAAGGCTACCTTGAAACGGGGGTCGACAGTAGTCGCGATAATGTAATTCTCATCTTTGAGCATCCGTTCAAAACGAGAAGTTATAGCATCATGAAATTCCTGCTTCATTGTGTGCACGCCAGTTGATTTGTCTCCGTCGTCTTTGGCTAAAAAATGCTTGAGGACCGAAACAGCGGGGATCACGGCTGAAATAGGGGCGTTGTTAGAGCTCAGGAGTTTGGTGTATTCTTCGAAGGGTTGAAGCAAACGGACGACCTTTTCCATCAGTCTCCATTCGTTGGCCGTTGGTATTGGAATGTTATGCTCCGTAGCATACAGTACGATGGCATTTTTCACCTCAAGCAATCGCTGAAGTAGGTAATATGTTGAATTCCACCGAGTTGGAACATCCTGAAGCAGCTTTTTCTTTGGGAGGTTCAATTCTTCTTGGATCTTGGAGAGTTGGTAACAAGCTAAAGCTGAGTGATTAAAATGAGTTACGACTCTCTTGCTTCTGGAAATCATATCAGAAACACTCCTTTGTGACATGATGCCATCCAGAATTGCGAGTTGTAAAGTGTGAAGAAAGCAGGACCCTCTTGCTAAACCAGCTAATTCAACTCCACTGACCATGTTCGCACCATTGTCAGTGATTAGCATAAGACATTTCCACAAAGGTATCTCCCAATTCTTAAGCATGGCTTCAAACTTGCTTGCGATCGCAAGCCCAGTGTGGCTCCCAGAAAACAGGCTTGAATGCAGCACATAAGATTGCATTGAAGGAACTACATCTGACACCCAATGGGCTGAAAGGCTGATGTACGAATTGTTTGTGTGCTTGCAAGTCCATATATCTGACGTGAATGAGATGCTTTCACTTTCACATAGCTTTTCAGAGGTAGCTTTTTTCGCTCTTTCGTGGAGATTCGGAATGACGGTGTCGCTGAAATGAAATCGACTCGGTAGATGATAAGAGGGCGCCAGGTGTTTCACGAGCCTTTTGAATCCTAGGTCTTCAACCATCAAAAAAGGCTGGTTGTCTAGTGCCATCATCTCGCCAATTAACTGGGTGACTTTCTTCGCGGCAGAGCTGTTGATGTCCCATACACGGGCTTTTTCAAAGCTTGTTTGAATGGAATTTTGGGTTTTCAATGCCTTTCTCGCAGTGCCAGATGTCTCGCCTTGGGATGAAGCTTCGCTTGTTCTTTTTTGAGCTTTTTCTTCATCTTTGGCAGACAACTCTCGAAAGGAGACTGGATGCTTGAGTTGAACGTGTTTTCGGAGATTGGTAGTATTGAATTGTTTTGGCGTTTTTCCACCTCTCGAGACTATCACTTTTGTATGTTTGCCAGTGCCATATACATGCCGACGACTACAAAATTTAGTGTAGCAATTTAAAACACTCCACGTCACGTCTGTAGACTAGATTTCTATACTGTCTAGACACCTCGACTTTCGAGCCTTTAATTTCTTTAAAGGCTTTAATGTTTATTTAAACAGTAAAACTGGCTAAATTTTTTTCAGTGATTTTGTGTTTAAGATACAGTGATAAGATTTTAACTTACAAGTGGTCTTATTCCCTCGAGTAACGCAATATGGGATTAAATACGCGCAACAAAAGTGTCAAAAACAAGACGGAGTGTATTACCAAAACCGATGATGCGCGGCATGGCCCAAAAAAACATGTCATGTTTTCCGTCCAAACATTAACGAATCCGGCTGCATTCCTTAGCCTTTGAAATTGACACCGTGAGATCACTGCAATATGATTGGTCCATTTGCTTACTTTTGAATTCTCTAGCCAAAAACGTTTAGGAATGCAGACGGATTCGTCAATGTTTTGAACAGAAATCAGACGTGTTTTTTGGGGGGCCATGCCGCGCATCATCGGTTTTGGTAATAGATTACTAGATTATAGAGTTATTTTTCTTAAAAAAAACGAAAAAATTGCGAATATCGGCAAATAGCCGATTATAAAAAATAATCGGCCGATTACCGATTATTTTGAAAACGCCAAATATCGGCCGATTTATCGGCCGTACCGATTAATCGGCTCATCCCTAGTTTGCATCTCAGAATTTGAATGCAAGGCAATTTGCTTAAAAATTGCGTGATACAGCCGGCTTTTAAAAGAAATTTAATCACTTCATTCTGCACGAACGAATGGAAGAACGAAATCAGAGGCAGAGTAAAGGAAATAACTGAGCAAGCAAAGCGAGTGTGACTGTTTGTCTATTTCAGTTATGTCATTAATATAACCCATTTAAGCGTGTTAAATTTTTCGTAGAAGCTATAAATTGTGTTGATATCTACAGTGGTTTATTGTAGTGTCTGTGGTCATAACTACTATGAATTGGGGGAGGGGGGGGGGGGGGATTATAGGGGGTCGGTCTTTCCACAAACCGCCGCATTTTTTTCTCCTTCACCGTTTTTTGACCGCTCCGTTTCTTCGTAAAACCGTAACCGTAATTTTTTGGTATAAAACCGTAACGGCCGTTTTTCTATAACGGATATTTTTCTCGTAAGCAGTTCAAACATTCATAACGTGACCATGGTGACCACAATAATTATTTCTCTTGAGTCTTGACCTCCAGATCTTTAGGCCCTCTTTAGAAGGCCTTAAGGCGGTTTTCCACTAGGCGAATTTGTCGACCGACTCGACATTTTTCTTTTGTCTTGGCTAATTAGTTCCACTTGAGAGCTTGCGAGACAAAAGAAAATGTCGCTCCGCGCGACATTTTTCGATTCGCCAAGTGGAAAACCGCCTTTTATAGAACACAGCTATTTTTCCCCGATTGAGTTATGAAGGCTTATGCATGAAGCAGCTCACAAACACAAAGAACCCCAAAGAATGTTATACACAGTATTATTATATAACCTCTGTGGGCTCTGTGGCCTCAAGATTTTCCATCTTTTGGCATCTTTATCACGCTAAGCTTAATAGCCTGGCCTGGTGGCAAATTTACGGCCCATTTACGGCATTTACCTCTTTCCAGGGGAGGGACGGGAGAAAGTTCCACATTGTAGCAGCTGTTAGCTTCCTTCTTCTGGAGCATCTGCAAGGCCGTCCCAAAGTTCGAGAAAGGCTCGGGTTCTATTCCTAACCGTATTAAATCCGCGACTGAAAATGCTTAACAACCGAAAAACGCGCGAAAAAGTAATGATTTTCCGCCACCGCACGATAATTTCTTCACCATAAACCCCAAAATAGGCTAAAATCGCCAAACCGCCAGACTATAATAGCCCCCTCCTGAATGGGCAACCTTGAGAAACCTACGAATCAGTTTTACTTCCAACGTACGAACCGGATGAGTTTTCTGCAAATATAGTAGGCCGGGGATTTCCCTCCAGACTAGCGCGGACCAATCATAATTGCAGCTGAACTGAACGTTCCGTTGAAGGCCGACGAGCACATATTCATTTATTTAAACTTTTGGCTTCACATAAAAAAAGCTTTACTAACTTTAATATCAGGCATTCTAGCTTGTATTTGTGTTTCCATATAACAAGGTTATTCCGAAGGGGACGCGTTTAGTCATGTAAATCATATAGTTCTAAGCCAAGTACTGGAACCATGTGGAGAGGATTAGGGGGGGGGACTGTTTCAAGGCCATGGTTCTATTTTAAAAGGCGGGCTTTGCCTCGCTATTTTAAGCAATTCTGCCAACGAACAAAATTGTCATAAAATCACAAAACTTCACAATAACGATTTTAAAATATATAAAAACACAAGAGGTGCTAGAAACCTGCACAGAAGTACGGATCGATGGTTAGAATTTGAGCATGCAAGATTGAAAGGGATTGCAAATCGACATCTTGGTTTCTACTTGGCACATCTTTAATCAAGTTTAGCTTAATTTGTGCGAGTACTTGGTCATTAATGTTTACTCTGCTTAGCTGCTGTTATTTAACTCGTATTTCATAATTGATCCATGTACAATGTACAATTTTAATTTTGAAGCGGTTTGCAGCTCATAATTTGAATGCAAGGCAATTTGCCTAAAAATCGTGTGATACAGCAGCCCTATATAATATTTTTAATAAAATAATTTTAATTCTGCATTCTGCATGCCGAGAATGAAATCAGAAGCAGAGCAACGGAAACTACGGGAGCAAGCAAAGCGAGTGTCGCTGTTTGTCTATTTCAGTATGTCATTAATAATATAAGTCATTTAAGCATGTTAAATTTCATGAAACTATAAATTGTGTTGACATCAACAACGGTTTATTAGGGACTTTAAGATCTACGACGTGTCGTCGACCTCAACGACGACGTCCTTTAAACAAAATAATTATTTTCAAAAAACAAAGAGAGGGGATAATTTTCATTTTTCAAGTCTCGTATAGAGCATTCTCACGGCTTTGGGAACGACGTCAACGGCCAAAAGATAAGAACTGTTGCTTGAGATTTACTTCAATATATACGGACACTACAATTATTTTAACAATTACTGGGACGTTTTGGAAGTCATGAAACTTCAAATATCAAATATAATAGCGATCAATTAACCGTGACTTCTTTAAATTGTAAGATTTATGTTGCTTTTTAACCGCCGTTGTCGTCCTGCCCTGGCCAGAAACCCATCAATCAGTTTTACTTCCAACTGAGGAAACGGATGTTTACTCTTCAACTATAATAGGCCGGGGATTTCCCTATCATAATTGAGATCACGGAATCTTTTGCATATACATGCATATAGTGGCATATACATAGTGGCAGGGTGTGATTAGCTTCCTTGTCTTCCTTAGCGGACGACCTTCTGACAGTGATTCATAAATAAAGGCTTGATATTTAGGCATGATATTTACTACACTCGGTAAAAGAATACCAAGCACAGCTTTTTACTGGATCATTGATAGTTAATAGGTAACTGTGCGGTTAGTGTGGTTGTGCACTTGTTAGCCAAGTCTTCAAATTGAATCACAACATCCACGGGAGTTCTTCGCAAGGTATCATTGATTTGGAATAATCTTATTAAGCAGTTGTTGCATTTGAGCAAATAGTTACAGGATTCGCTATGGATCAGCCGATGGAAAATGGTAAGGTTTTGTGTTCTAGGCTTTATATAATAATAATAAAAGAATAAGACTAATCATTTGAAAGCTTTTATGGCCACAATAATTGTATATTAATTTATTCTAAGCATTAGTTAATTTTACAAAATTAGTATCAGAATAATCTCGCTAAATGATTTAATTATATGCACTTTTGTAGCCGGTACTCTTTTATGGTTTCAATATTATCTATTGAATGATCAGAATCAGAATCACATTTTCAGATTGGAGACATTTGGCTTCACATTACAAAGGCATTCTAGCTTGTATTTGTATTTCCATAAACAAGATTAATTGCGTCTAGTCCAACCTAAGAACTGGAACCATGGGGAGAGAAGGAGGGGGGGGGGGGGGGGGGGCTGTTTTAAAGTCATGGTTCTATTCTGCGAGTGCTTGGTCTCAAATGTTCAGGATTCTGCTGAGCGGCTGTTCAGGGTAACTCTAATTTCATAATTGATCCATCAGTCAATGTACAATTTTAACTTTGAAGCAGTTTGCTGCTTAAAATTTGAATGCAAGGTAATTTGCTTAAAAATCGCATGATAAAGCCCTTTTAAAAGAAATTTATCACTGATTCCGCACGAACGAATGAAAGAACGAAATCAAAGGCAGAGTAAAGGAAACTACGTGAGCAAGCAAAGCGAGTGTCGCTGTTTGTCTATTTCAATATATAATCCATTTAAGCATGTTACATCTCTCGCACATGATCCAGCTGCCTGTGGTCATAACTACTATAAATGGGCATCTTTCAGAAACCCACCAATCAGTTTTACTTCCAACGTACGAACCGGGTAATTTTTTTCTAACCAGTAGGCCGGGGATTTCCCTCTAGAACCCCGCCTTCCAGTAGCGCGGACCAATCATAATTGAAATCACGAAACTTCTTTTGCATAGAATAAAAAATCCATGGAATTACCCAAATGTTCAGTACGACTAGCTTCCTTAGCGGACGACCTTCTGCCAGTGATTCATAAATAAAGGATTGATATTTAGGCATGATATTTACTACACTCGATAGAAGAATGCCAAGCACAGTTTTTTACTGGATCGTTGATAGCTAATAGGTAACTGTGCGGTTAGTGTGGTTGTGCACTTGTTAGCCAAGTGGTCATTTAAAATATCTCAAATATAGTCCAGAGTTCTTGATCTTCAAATTGAATCACAACATCGACGGGAGTTGTTCGCAAGGTATCATTGGTTTGGAATAAATGTATTAAGCATTTGTTGCATTTGAGCAAATAGCTACAGGATTCGCTATGGATCAGCCGATGGAAAATGGTAAGGTTTCGTGTTCTAGGCTTTATAATAAAAGAATAAGACTAATCATTTGAAAGCTTTTATGGCCACAATAATTGTATATTGATTTATTCTAAACATTAGTTTTACAAAATTAGTATCAGAATAATCTCGCTAAATGGAATTCATTATATGCACTTTTGTAGCCTGTACTCTTTTATGGTTTCTATATTATCTATTGAATGATCAGAATCAGAATCACACTTTCAGATTGGAGACTTTTGGCTTCACATTACAAAGGCATTCTAGCTTGTATTTGTATTTCCATAAACAAGATTAATTGCGTCTAGTCCAACCTAAGAACTGGAACCGTGAGGAGAGAAGGAGGGGAGGGGGGACTGTTTTAAAGTCATGGTTCTATTCCAAAGGCCGCTGCGTCATGCTGTTTTATGCAATTCTGGAACAAACAAAATTGTCTATAAATCACACAAATTTCACAATAACTTTTTTAATAGATAAAAAAACACAAGAGAGATGCCAGAAACGTCCACAGAAGTACGGATGGACAAGATTAAGCGAGATTGAAAGAGATAGCAAATAGACATCTTGATTTCTGTTTGGCACAACTGTAACCAAGTTTAGCTCAATTTGTGCGAGTGCGTGGTTTCAAATATTCAGAACTCTGCTTAGCACCTGTAATTTCAACATTAATTTCATAATTGATCCACGAATCACCAATGTACAATTTTAAATTTGAAGCGGTTTGCAGCTTAGAATTTGAATGCAAGGCAGTTTGCTTAAAAATCGCGCGATAAAGTCCTTTCAAAAGAAATTTATCACCGCATTCCGCACGAATGAATGAAAGAACGAAATCAGAGGCAGAGTAAAGAAAACTACGTGAGCAAGCAAAGCGAGTGTCACTGTTTGTCTATTTCAGTACGTCATTAACATAACCCATCTAAGCATGTTACATCTCTCGTAGAAACTACAAACCGTGTTGACATGTTCTGGCACATGATCCAGCTGCCTGTGGTCATAACTACTATAAATGGGCATCTTTCAGAAACCCACCAATCAGTTTTACTTCCAACGTACGAACCGGGTATTTTTTTTCTAACCAGTAGGCCGGGGATTTCCCTCTAGAACCCCGCCTTCCAGTAGCGCGGACCAATCATAATTGAAATCACGGAACTTCTTTTGCATATAATAAAAGTTCCGTGGAATTACCCAAATGTTCAGTACGGCTAGCTTCCTTAGCGGACGACCTTCTGCCAGTGATTCATAAATAAAGGCTTGATATTTAGGCATGATATTTACTACACTCGATAGAAGAATGCCAAGCACAGTTTTTTACTGGATCGTTGATAGTTAATAGGTAACTGTGCGGTTAGTGTGGTTGTGCACTTGTTAGCCAAGTGGTCATTTAAAATATCTCAAATCTAGTCCAGAGTTCTTCAAATTGAATCACAACATCGACGGGAGTTGTTCGCAAGGTATCATTGGTTTGGAATAATCGTATTAAGCACTTGTTGCATTCGAGAGAATAGCTACAGGATTCGCTATGGATCAGTCGATGGAAAATGGTAAGGTTTTGGGTTCTGGGCTTTATATATAATAATATTAACAATAATAATAATAATAATAATAATAATAATAATAATAATAATAATAATAATAATAATAATATTAATAATAATAATAATAATAATAATAATAATAATAATATTAATAATAATAATAATAATAATAATAATAATAATAATAATAATAATAATAATAATAATAATAACAGTAATAATAATAATAATATTAATAATAATAATAATAATAATAATAAAAGAGTAAGACTAATCATTTGAAAGCTTTTATGGCTACGATAATTGTGTATTAGTTTATTCTAAACATTAGTTTTACAAAACTAGTATATCTGGATAATCTCGCTAAATGGATTTAATTATATGCACTTTTCTAGCCTGTACTCTTTTAGTTTCTATATTATCTATTAAATGATCAGAATCAGAATCACACTTTCAGATTGGAGACTTTTGGCTTCACATTACAAAGGCATTCTAGCTTGCATTTGTATTTCCATAAACAAGATTAATTGCGTCTAGTCCAACCTAAGAACTGGAACCGTGAGGAGAGAAGGATGGGGGGAGGGGACTGTTTGAAAGTCATGGTCCTATTCTAAAGGCCGGGCTGCGTCATGCTATTTTATGCAATTCTGGCACAAACAAAATTTTCTATAAATCACACGAATTTCGTAATAACTTCTTTAAAAGATACAAGAACACAAAAGAGATGCTAGAAACGTGCACAGAAGTACGGATGGACAAGATTAAGCGAGATTGAAAGAGATAGTAAATGGACATCTTGGTTTCTGTTTGGCAAAACTGTAACCACGTTTTGGTCTCAAATGTTCAGAACTCTGCTTAGCAGCTGTTCAGGGTAACTATAATTTCATAATTGATCCATGAATCATTGTACAATTTTAACTTTGAAGCGCTTTGCAGCTTAGAATTTGAATGCAAGGCAATTGGCTTAAAAATCGCGTGATAAAGCCCTTTTAAAAGAAATTTATCACTGCATTCCTCACTAACGAATGAAAGAACGAAATCAGAGGCAGAGTAAAGAAAACTACGTGAGCAAGCAATTAAAGCGAGTGTCACCGTTTGTCCATTTCAGTATGTCGTCAATGTAACCCATTTAAGCATGTTAAATCTCTCGTAGAAACTGTAAACTGTGTTAACATTATCTGGCACATGATCGAGCTGCCTGTGGTCATAACTACTATAAATGGGCATCTTTCAGAAACCCACCAATCAACTTTACTTCTAACGTACGTACCGGATATTTTTTTCTACAACTATACCAGTAGGCCGGCGATTTCCTTTGGTGTTTCCATAAACAAGGTTACTCTCAAGTGGACGCGTCTAGTAAATCGCACAAAAATGCCTCTTGTGACATCACATCTGGTAACTTTGACAGCGAAAAACTCCATGAAGATGGAATTTTCGGCTGACAAGTTATATTGCAATTTTGCTGAGGAGAACCCAAAGATTACGAATATGTAAAATCCCCACAGGTGAGATAGGCACTTTAAAACTGAACAACAAGCACATACAATATAAACCTTCAACTATCAGCTAGAGTAACTATCATTAAAAGAGCTTTTAGGGAATCCTGGTTTGTATTTAGGACAATGTACTGCGATTTTCAGTTGAGTTTGGAGACCAGAAGTTTTATTGAAAGTTTGATTATTTCACAGTTTGACACGTTTCCATGGGAAATTTGAAGGTTTGCGCATTTTGACCAATAGAAATTAACGCGTTGCCCAAACTTTTAAATTTGCCCATGACAATATTCAAATTCTCACATGACAACGTTTCGAATTTCCCTTGGCAACTTGTGCGTTTCCAACCTGGTACCCAGGCTCTTTTCAAACCGCCGTGCGGAGAAAAGACCCTGGTATATCATGGTCACGTGACTACCAAAAACTGGTTGTGATATATTTTGTTTGGACAGGGGTGTTGTAGATTTTACCGTTTGATAAAAAACTTCGATCTTGGATTCAAGATTTCAGCGCTAAGTGGGTACAATATGGCTATGATTTCTGATTATGTTCAACAAGAAACGGGTGACGTTCGAGGGACTGATGGCGTAGAAAAGCGAAAAGCAATGACCGCAGGTGGTAAATATTTTTCCCGTTTTAAATTCCGATTGCTTATCTAGCTGCTCAGGTTTTTTTGCTATAATACTACGCAAATTATCGAAGTGTGGAGCGGAGAGAAAGTCTTATACTATTTACACTGCGTCGTTGAATGGAGACAGAAACTGATTTCTCTCGCAGACTCGCACAGGACGAGGCAAATTTTTGAGATAAACAAGTGAAAATATACAAAGATATTCAGTACTCAAACTTGAGCTGATCATTAATTTTACAGTAACGAAAAATTATCGGCAACATACATCACACCAAATAAATCGTAAAAATACAAAGCGATGAGATATTTTCTCGGGGTTGTGTAGGTTGTTTATATCCAAATCAAAACTTCAGACTGCCGTCTGGGTAAATGTCGACGATCGTCCGAATGCTTCGAATTTCTCTCTGCTCCACACCTTGGTAATTTACGTATAGTATTCACATCAAAACAAGTTGTGTATAAGAATAAGCATTACAGTCGAAATCTTGAACAGCTAGAAAAGGAATAGGTGAATTTGAAATGGTGAATTATTTATCGTCTGCGATCTGCTTCTTTGCTTCGCTTCTCTGCGGCGCGAGTCTCTTCTACGTTACCCGTTTCTTGTGAACATAATCAGAAGTCATAGCCATATCGTACCCACTTAGCGTTGAACTATTGAATATATAATAATAATAATAATAATTTAATTTATATTGCGCATATTACATTTCAATATGTTCATGTGCGCATTACACTGTTTAGAATACTATACCATCACTATCTTACTTTAACATTAAAACAAATCTATCTACAAGATATTAAAAGATAATTCAAAAAGATATGTTTTCAGTGCAACTTTGAATGCAGATAGAGAATCAATGTCTCGGATTCCGCTTGGTAGTTTGTTCCATAGTTTAGGAGCAGCAGACTGGAACGCTCTATCTCCTAATGTTACTTTACATTTCGCACTCGCTGGAACTAGAGATAATCCACTGTAAGAGCGAAGACTATACTTGGTGGGCTTAACAGTAGATAACAAATCACATAAGTACTGTGGCCCCAGACCATGCAAACACTTGAACGTTAAAAGTAATATCTTAAATTCAATACGATAGCTAACTGGTAACCAATGAAGACTGTTTAAAACTGGAGTGATATGACAGAACCTCGGGTTATTTGTGACAAGCCTAGCTGCCGCATTTTGCACACGTTGTAATTTAGCAATGTGCGTGCTAGGAAGGCCGTATAGCAAACTATTACAATAATCTAATTTACTTGTAATAAATGCATGGACTAATGATTCTGTTGCTTTACGAGTTAAGAATTTTCTAATTTTACGAATGTTATAGATGATAGAATGCTGAACTACAAATCTTATTTATGTGATCAAGCATATTAACTCATTCCTGTCCGGGGGCTTCCCCAGAGGTGAATAAAATCGTCTGGCGTTAGCCAGAATAAAATACTAAAGACCAATTCGGACAAGAAAGAGTTAAGTCTGGCGTCAAACCAAACCCCTAGCTTTCTCACGGCATTGGTTGATGGACTTATGTCAGAACTGCCTACTCGTAATTGTGAGATCTTAACTTTTTCTATTTGTTGTCTAGTACCAAGAATAAGAAATTCAGTCTTATCCGTGTTAAGTTTAAGTTTATATCTGAAATCATCCAGTGTTGAATTTCTGCAATACAATTCTCCATACAAGACACAGCAGCAGTTTCAGTTAAATCATCCCCAGGCTTAAAAGACAAATATAGTTGGGTGTCGTCAGCATATATATGTACTTGCGGAAGATGTTTTTCAAACGGTAAATCTTTACCGTTTTTCAAACGGTAAATCTTTCAAACGAAAGCATCAGATCATCTCTACCACAGAATAAAGAACTGAGCAGAAGGTAGGGATGGGCGATACTAGTACAAAATATCGATACCAACGATACTTACAAAAGTATCGATACTTTCGATACTCGCAAAAAGTGTATATTGGTAATTTCGATACCACTTGAGCCTGCGATGTTTTTGGTTAGTATCTATGAAAATCGGTGAACAATTCATCATGCAGGGTTGTATGATGCTGTTTTTAAATAAAAACACTGCCTCGTACCCAGGCGTCTCCACATACATATTTGCATACATATATACATTCATATTTACACGAAGTACTGCAATACTTCGTGTAAATATGAATATATATATATGTATGCAAATATGTATGTGGAGACGCCTGGGTACGAGGCAGATAAAAACATTTAACTAAATAGTTATCACTTATATATTTAGGAAAACATTGAACATGCACGTTGATATTGTTCAGTTTAAGATTTAAAATCATAATTGCAAATGTTTATGCAGCTGATAGACTATTCCTTGACTTGTTATATTTGTTACTTTAATATTCTTCTTATTTTAAAAGTTATTTCAATCAATGTAAAAATTGAAGTATCGGTATCGATTTTTGTGTCGGTATCGACCAAAATTCTTAGTATCGGACTGGTATCGTATCGAACAAAAAAAGCTGGTATCGCCCATCCCTTAGCAGAAGTGCCTCCGTGCTTGTTACCGAAAACCACTTCCGGAAAATCTCGCAGCCAGTAAACCTCAGCGAGGTCAACAAGGAGTGCCGAATGGCGAAATACGGAGTTGGATCACTAAAATCGCTATATCTCACAAACTAGTGGCTCCATTTTTACGCTACAACCAGTAGTAATAGAGGAGAGGTAGATGACAATATTTTTGCCGTTTAGAAGGTGCGAAAAACATATGAAAGTGAAAATTTACGGAATTAAAACGAACTCGAACCGCCACTGTGTGAAGCTGTTTAAAGCATTACCGTCTTCTTTAATAAACTTGCATTTGCAAGCAAAAATAAGAGCAGACAATCTTTAAAAACAGTTTAAACGTTAAGTATAAAGATTAACCTGCACATATTTTCTGTTATTTCTTGAATGGAATGAGTAATTTTGAAGAACGAAGCAATTCTATTAGGTGACGTTTTGTCGTTTTACAGTGAAATTTAATAAGGCCAGTTGTTTATTGTTGTTATATTTTTTTCAAATTTCATTGACTAACATGTAGGAATTAAACTTATGATAGAAGTAACTTATGTTTAAATTACTGCTTGGTGTCACCAGCAGTCTTGTTGTTTGACACCAGGGGCCAGGGCTATTTTGTATGTTTTGATACCATATTTGCAGTTAAAAAACTGAATTACAAAATTTCTATTAGAATACATGATAAAATATATATAAATTTTTTTCACATCATTGTCTTATAGAAGGAATAAAACTTTTTCAATAGCAATCAGTTTTGCATGCATGTTGAAATCATTTGATATTGTGCAAGTTTATATACAGCACTATAAACCATTGATTAAAACTAACTAAAATGTTTGCATGCAATTGCATTCTCGATTCTTTTTGTAATCTGGAAAGGCCTGATCATCAAAATTTAATCTGAGATGCTGAAGTAACCAAGATTAATACAATTTGGCTTCTCAGCATATAATTGGACAAGGACATTGTTTTAGCAAAACTCTCAGTTGATGAATTAATAGCAATAAACAACTGATTTTTGTTGGGGTTTTTTTGCACAAGCCAGTTATGTATTTACTACCTGTATCTTTTATACATGTATATACTGTATAGTTAAAAGCTTCTAGGACAGCGTCGGCCACGGTTGAAATACAAATATTACCAGGGTTAAGTCACGTTGGCCTGAAAAACAGAGAAAAATCTTCTCGACGTTTCGAGCGAAGGCCCTTCGTCAGGAGAAATTAGTAAACAACTCACATATGGTCACGCATATTTATAGCAGAGCTACAATGGGAATCACGCGAACACATGTAAGCCAATAAAAACAAAGTAAACAAATAAATTAATATGTAATTTTAGCCTGTGTGCAGGTGCTGACCCAATTTGTGGGTCAGCTACCTGCAAATAGGCAAAGAAACAGGTTATAAATTACTATTTAAATCATCAGAAAAAGGTTAAGGAAAAGGTGTGGAATATGGTGGTGGAGTGAGCTAAATGAAAGAGAATCGCTCATTGAGGCCGTGAGGGTGAATGGTACCAAGTTTGTAAATGAGACGCATTTCCTGTTTACGACGAGTATCGTTACAACCTGTGATGGGCTGAATGGCACAGATTTTCATGTTGGAAAAGGAGTGGTTGGCACTGTTGAAGTGCCTGGCAACAGGTTTGTTTTGCACATTGTATTTGACATCACGAAGGTGTTCAACAAACCTGTCACCTAAACGTCTTCCAGTTTCTCCGATGTAAAGCATGGGACATTTACTGCAAGAGATACAGTAAATGAGGTTGGAGGAAGTGCAAGTGAAACTGTGGGTTATGTTGAACCTACATTTTGGAGCCGAAATTGAAATTGAGGAGTCTAAATATTTACAGGTGTTGCACCTACCACGACAGCAAGAGCTGGTGCCAACATGTGATACCAAGGCTTGCTGCAGTGAGCTGTGAAAAACGTTGTTCACAGCTCACTGCAGCAAGCCTTGGTATCACACGTTGGCAACAGCTCTTGCTGTCGTGGTAGGTGCAACACCTGTAAATATTTAGACTCCTCAATTTCAATTTCGGCTCCAAAATGTAGGTTCAACATAACCCACAGTTTCACTTGCACTTCCTCCAACCTCATTTACTGTATCTCTTGCAGTAAATGTCCCATGCTTTACATCGGAGAAACTGGAAGACGTTTAGGTGACAGGTTTGTTGAACACCTTCGTGATGTCAAATACAATGTGCAAAACAAACCTGTTGCCAGGCACTTCAACAGTGCCAACCACTCCTTTTCCAACATGAAAATCTGTGCCATTCAGCCCATCACAGGCTGTACGATACTCGTCGTAAACAGGAAATGCGTCTCATTTACAAACTTGGTACCATTCACCCTCACGGCCTCAATGAGCGATTCTCTTTCATTTAGCTCACTCCACCACCATATTCCACACCTTTTCCTTAACCTTTTTCTGATGATTTAAATAGTAATTTATAACCTGTTTCTTTGCCTATTTGCAGGTAGCTGACCCACAAATTGGGTCAGCACCTGCACACAGGCTAAAATTACATATTAATTTATTTGTTTACTTTGTTTTTATTGGCTTACATGTGTTCACGTGATTCCCATTGTAGCTCTGCTATAAATACGCGTGACCACATGTGAGTTGTTTACTAATTTCTCCTGACGAAGGGCCTTCGCTCGAAACGTCGAGAAGATTTTTCTCTATTTTTCAGGCCAACGTGACTTAACCCTGGTAATAATTATATACTGTATAGATCCATCCACACAACCAGCCCTGGAAAACTCTTGAAATTAAACCTTAGACTTTTTCAGGAAAAACAGAATTTCTCTGAATGACTTTGCTTGGACACATATAATTATGCAAAATTCAAAGTTAGTGCAAATTTGCTGTTGCACTGGTGTGCACTGGTGCAGTTGAAGAAGAAATTCAACCTCAATTCAATCACAAACAGTCAATCCCAAATATTTATTTTTATATAGCAAAAAATAATTTACACTGTCTAGCTGTAGTACAAATCATAGTAAAGTGTCAGACTATAGAAATAATTTACAAGTGACCATCCAATAAACACAATACTCCATTGAAATTATTATACACCAGTCCTTGTTTTGATCTAAAATATGTACTATGAAGGAGCTTAGCAACCCCAATCATGGACTGATCGCATATATTTCAGTACACTGCTTTCAAGTTCAAGAATATCAATGGTCTGACATGATATGAAATGAATATAGAAGAAGTACTGTATGCATAATTCAAATGTAATAAAAAATAAAACAAACATAAAAATCACAGCCACGCTTCTCAATAAAAATATTAAAGTTATTACTGGAGAACTATTAACTTTAGTTTTGAAAAGTGGGGAGATTGTGGGCACTTGGTGGTACTGGTCAGCAAATTAATTCAGTGTCAGAGTGTGTAATTGCCCCAAATTCACCTAACAGAATTGCTTCGTTGTTCAGAGCTACTCGTCTAATTCAATAAATAATAACACATACGTGTGATTTCATCTTTGTGTACTCAATGTTTGAAATGTTTTCAAAGAGTTTCTACTCTTTTTTTCAAGCCGTAAAGGCAAGTGGGAAATCGATAAGAATACTTTAGTGGCTCTATATTGTGGCGGTTTTAATTCCGTAAATTTTCACTTTCAGATGTTTCTCATGTCTTCTAAACAGCAAAAATATTGTCACTTACCTTCTCTCAATCACTACTGGTTGTAGCGTGAAGATCGAGCGACTAGTTTTCGAGATATAGCGATTTTAGTGAAGCAAGTCCGCTTTTGGCTGCGAGCTTCGCAGACCTCGCGCGTGCGCACTGAAAAACGGCGACACTCCGTACCCCGAGTGGCCCTTCTGCTCAGTTCTTTATTCTGTGATCTCTACCCCACCCCTGTCCAAACAAAATTTGTCACAACCAGATTTTGGTAGGCACGTGACCATGAAGTCTTTTCTCCGCGCGACGGGTTGAAAAGAGCCTGGGTACGAGGTTGGTGCGTTTCAACGATCAAACGTTTAAATAAAACCAGATCTATATCTCCAAGCTCAACTGAAAGTCGCAGTATTTAGGCCAATTATAAAGACACATTCAAAAGTGGTGGTATTCTATATTAAATTAAGTCAGAAATATTTTTTAATATTTTTATTTTTGGTGCATTGTTGATAGACTATCATGGTTCAATCAATCAATCCGAATCAGTCAATCAATTAATTAATTAATCAATCATCCAAACATTCATTCAGTCAATAATTCAAACATTTATTCAATCAATGAATCGTCCAAACACATAATCAAATCAATCATTCAAACAATCAATGAATCATTCAAACAATCAATCGATCATTCAAACAATCAATCAATCAATCACCCAAACAATCATTCAAACAATCAATCGATCGCAGCAGTGTCTTAGCCAGGAATTGTAACTTGGATGTCCAAACAAGTGTAAATTTGGTGCAATGTATGTAAACCTTTCTCGGCAAATTCTTGAGGCAGTTCCCTAGAAAATGACTGCTTAACTTCCTCATCCGGATCCTCGTCCCCAGGGCTGACACCCTCGTATAAACGGTCAATTTCTAATAAATCACATACGACTTATTTCATACTAGCTTTCAACCCTGTTCTTATTTTAGTCGTGACCTCCTTTGGTCACGAAAAAAATGATCATTTGTGAAAATGTATTTTTGACTTAAATACGACGTGTCTTAATTAAGTCGCAACTTATTTTCTCCCGTTTAAATGGCCCTATTAAATATTAAATGTATGAATAGTCAAATTAAGTAAACCATGAGGCAAGGATCGTATTCGGAAAGCACTGACTAAACAATTAAAATTGAGGCCCTCATTTCCGAAGACAGCTAGCGTCAAGTGACGTGTTGAACTTTGCTGCACATCTCACAAGCTCCTCCATGCAAGGAAATGTACGACAAGTACACTGTTCCGATTGAGCCAAGTCCAAAGACCGTCAATCTTATACACAGCCACCCAAAAGGCTGAAAAGCCGTCTCTCCTGAATGGCTGACCAAAATTTGCAAAGGCCGTCCGAAAGATGGCTGGACGACTACTAGCTAACTACAAGATCCCCTATTAACTATTGACAAATGAAATGTTCAAATGAAGAATATATTACGCACTATACATCATATTAATAACCATATAGTTGTTTCTTTGTATATTGTTTTTTTGTGCTATGTTCTCAGTAGATTGTTTTTTGAGAATAGTGGGAGGGGCTTCGGTATTTAAAAATCATACAGTAGATCTAAAAAAGGAGGGATTTAATAGAAAGGGAAGCTTTTTAATAGAGAGTGGTAATTTAATTGTTAAATTAAATTAAAATTAGAAATTATTAATCTTCATTGTCTTCATGTCTTTACAGGCTGACCCCCTCAGTAAAATTAATGGTGGATGCCAGCTGCATCTTTCTAAAAACAAATCCTAAAATATACGTTTCACTAGCTAGTTTATTGTATGATTCACAATAATTCAAACTAGACATATGTCTTAAGCCCCATTTACACTAGGCTAAATTTTTGGTATGGCTCGGATAAAAATGGTATACGTAATGTTTTTACCCATGCTCGGACTACTTATTTACAAGGTCTGAGCACAGATAAAATTGGTTCGTGTAACAATTTAACCGAGCCATACCAAAAATCAAGCGTAGTAAATGGTCCTTTAGATTAAAATTTGTTTTTGGACCCTACATGTCATCATATCCTAATACTAATTAACCTTAATTGTAATATATATTCTTAACTTTTAGTGCCAGTTGAAAATGGGAAAAAAGGGATTTATTCTGGGTTTATTCGTTTTCTGTATTTTGAACATGGAAAGTTAGTCGCAATACTAAAAGATGAGAGAAGCATTCTATTTGTGGATTGGGATGAGTCTGCAAGGCTTTATCATAAATGGCGCAAGGACGTGAAAAACAACACTTCAAAATTAGATGAAAAACCTACTTTGAACAAGATGAAAGATGCTTTAAATAAAGGGCTTACATCTGGTAGAAGAGCCAAACTTGATGAAAAATATACTTCATCACATGGTGCAAATTCTCGGATCTACAAGATTCTGGTTGAAAAAAACTGGACAATTTTAAAGCAGTGGCATGTATGTACAGGGTTTTTTTTACCGTAATTGATATATTTAAAGTTCCTTTTTAAAAAAAAAAGGAGTGCAATTAAGATATGGTGTGTGTGTGTGTGTGTGTTGTAGGGTTGCAACTCCTGCCCTTCCCTAAAGCCAATCTCTTAATTTGCTCTTATTTTTATAAGTATATAACATTGCAAATATGATTTAAAACTTTTAGTTTTTAAGCTTCTAGGACAGCGTCGGCCACGGTTGAAATCCAAATATTACCAGGGTTAAGTCACGTTGGCCTGAAAAACAGAGAAAAAAAATCTTCTCGACGTTTCGAGCGAAGGCCCTTCGTCAGGAGAAATTAGTAAACAACTCACCTGTGGTCACGCGTATTTATAGCAGAGCTACAATGGGAATCACGTGAACACATGTAAGCCAATAAAAACAAACTAAACAATTAAATTAATATGTAATTTTAGCCTGTGTGCAGGTGCTGACCCAATTTGTGGGTCAGCTACCTGCAAATAGGCAAAGAAACAGGTTATAAATTACTATTTAAATCATCAGAAAAAGGTTAAGGAAAAGGTGTGGAATATGGTGGTGGAGTGAGCTAAATGAAAGAGAATCGCTCATTGAGGCCGTGAGGGTGAATGGTACCAAGTTTGTAAATGAGACGCATTTCTTGTTTACGACGAGTATCGTTACAACCTGTAATGGGCTGAATGGCACAGATTTTCATGTTGGAAAAGGAGTGGTTGGCACTGTTGAAGTGCCTGGCAACAGGTTTGTTTTGCACATTGTATTTGACATCACGAAGGTGTTCAACAAACCTGTCACCTAAACGTCTTCCAGTTTCTCCGATGTAAAGCATGGGACATTTACTGCAAGAGATACAGTAAATGAGGTTGGAGGAAGTGCAAGTGAAACTATGGGTTATGTTGAACCTACATTTTGGAGCCGAAATTGAAATTGAGGAGTCTAAATATTTACAGGTGTTGCACCTACCACGACAGCAAGAGCTGGTGCCAACATGTGATACCAAGGCTTGCTGCAGTGAGCTGTGAACAACGTTTTCCCGGATGTTTTTGCTATGCCGAAAAGATACAAGGGGTTTCTCAGAGAAAATGGAAGATGTTTCTGGGTCATTTTTAATGAGGTCGAAATTGCGGCTAATGATGTCCCTTACTTTGAAATTGAAGGGATGAAAAGTGAGAACAAGAGGTACTTTTTCATTAGAAATGGTAGCCAAAGGTTCGCTTAAGGTGTCTGAACGGGAAATGTTGGAGACCTTGTGTAAGGCAGTGTCTAAGAGGTGGGAAGGATAACCGCGATTAACAAAAAAGTTTCTCATTTCCAAACATTTGGCATTGAAATCGTCGTCTTCACTGCAGAGGCGGCGAAGACGAAGAAATTGAGAGAAAGGAATGGAAGTTTTGGTGTGTTTAGGATGATGAGAGGAGAAGAGGAGGTAGCTATGAGAGTCAGTAGTCTTGTAAAAGACAGAAGTGCTCAGCTTATTACCATTAATGGAGACGAGAATATCTAAGAACGACACACTAGTCTCACTGATCTCCCATGTGAACTGGAGTGCTGGGTGGAAGTCATTAACATAGTTAATGAAGCAAACCAGGTCAGCGCGCGAACATGATGCAGTGCCTAAGCAATCATCAATGAACCGACCATAGTAGTCAGGTAGGAAACCAGTGTATTGTTCAAAGATTTGTTTTTCCACATAACCAACAAATAAGTTGGCATAGTTAGGGCCCATTTTGGTACCCATGGCTACACCACTAACTTGTTGGTAATGCTCACCATCAAATGAAAAATTGTTGAGGGTGAGCACTAACTCGGCCAGGCGTAACAAAGTAGTGGTCGATGGCTCCCGAGTTGTGCGTTGATCAAAGAAATATTTAAGTGCTTGAAGACCATCGTGATGCGGGATGACAGTGTAGAGTGATTTGACATCCATGGTGAAGATGAAATGATGTGAACCCTGAAAACTAATGTGGTCACAAATTTTCAGAGCATGTTTGGTGTCCTTGATGTAAGAAGGTAAATTCTTAACCAAGGGCGCCATGATGTGGTCAAGGTAGGATGAAATGGCTTGGGTAGGGCAACCACAAGCAGACACTATAGATCTACCTGGGTTGTTGGGTTTGTGAATTTTGGGAAGGAAGTACATGTACATGACAGGTGTGCGTGGAGTGGTGGTTAGGAGATTGCTTGCTGTATCAGGCAATTCCCCAGTGGTGATGAAGTTGTTGATGGTGGATCGAATGGTGGTGTTGTGTTGGGATGTCAAATCACCATCAACTCTGCTGTAAAAAGCAGTGTCGTTTAGTTGCCTTTGAGCCTCTTCGCGGTACAAATCAGCTCTCCAGACAACCAAAGCACCACCTTTGTCAGCAGGTTTGATGACAATATCATTCCGGCTACGCAATGATTTTAAAGCACTTAATTCACTAGAGCTGAGATTAGATGGCCTTTTGGGCCTAAAAGGTGGGAGCTGATCTATATCATGTCGACATTGTCGAATGAAAAGATCAAGGGAGCCAAATTGGCCTTCAGGAGGAGACCAGGAAGATTTTTTAGGATTAGCAGCCTCAAAAACATCCTTTTGTTGGATGGAGGAATTATTGTGAAAATGTGCCTTAAGTCTTAGTCTTCTAAAGAAAGTTTCGGTGTCCTCCTTCACTGAGAAGGAGTCTATGGGCCCAGGGTTGGGAACAAATTTGAGACCTTTCGCAAGGACAGATCTCTCAGGGTCAGACAAGGGCAAATCCGGAAGAATCGTGACCACTAAATTGACATTACTGGTGGAGTTAGTGTGGTTAGAATTCGAAACGGGACGAGGGCCTACAAGAGTGTTGAATTTCGAGGTTTTACTAGCCTTGAGAAACGTGTAAAATTTCGAGTTCAACGAGCGAATAAACTGGGTGATGCCTGAATATATGACGGTAGGACAAACGTTAGAGAGGTTGGTCTTAACGTTGAACGTTCAAAATATCAGAATCAATTTGGTTGACGTGTTGGGACATGGAGTGAATGGTAATACGCATAAGACGACGACTGTGTTTATAACAAGCCGCCATGACACTTCTAGCCACGTGTTGTGAGTTAAAATAATTAAAATTAAAAGAAGATTTAAAACCATTGGGCACTACATTGTGGTGTAGGCAACGGCTTAAGAAAGAAATGTGATTACAGAAGCGTGTTTTATTAAGAATTAAATCGAAAAAGCGGAGAGAAGGTTTGGCGATAGACGATGAAAATAGTGAAATATAACATACCATTTCGTTACGAAGTTTACGGTTTAAATTTTTACGGTTTACCATTGTCGCTGTATGTTGGTATACAGTTAAAAGCTTCTAGGACAGCGTCGGCCACGGTTGAAATCCAAATATTACCAGGGTTAAGTCACGTTGGCCTGAAAAACAGAGAAAAATCTTCTCGACGTTTCGAGCGAAGGCCCTTCGTCAGGAGAAATTAGTAAACAACTCACATGTGGTCACGCGTATTTATAACAGAGCTACAATGGGAATCACGTGAACACATGTAAGCCAATAAAAACAAACTAAACAATTAAATTAGTATGTAATTTTAGCCTGTGTGCAGGTGCTGACCCAATTTGTGGGTCAGCTACCTGTAAATAGGCAAAGAAACAGGTTATAAATTACTATTTAAATCATCAGAAAAAGGTTAAGGAAAAGGTGTGGAAAATGGCGCCCTTGGTTAAGAATTTACCTTCTTACATCAAGGACACCAAACATGCTCTGAAAATTTGTGACCACATTAGTTTTCAGGGTTCACATCATTTCATCTTCACCATGGATGTCAAATCACTCTACACTGTCATCCCGCATCACGATGGTCTTCAAGCACTTAAATATTTCTTTGATCAACGCACAACTCGGGAGCCATCGACCACTACTTTGTTACGCCTGGCCGAGTTAGTGCTCACCCTCAACAATTTTTCATTTGATGGTGAGCATTACCAACAAGTTAGTGGTGTAGCCATGGGTACCAAAATGGGCCCTAACTATGCCAATTTATTTGTTGGTTATGTGGAAAAACAAATCTTTGAACAATACACTGGTTTCCTACCCGACTACTATGGTCGGTTCATTGATGATTGCTTAGGCACTGCATCATGTTCGCGCGCTGACCTGGTTTGCTTCATTAACTATGTTAATGACTTCCACCCAGCACTCCAGTTCACATGGGAGATCAGTGAGACTGGTGTGTCGTTCTTAGATATTCTCGTCTCCATTAATGGTAATAAGCTGAGCACGTCTGTCTTTTACAAGACCACTGACTCTCATAGCTACCTCCTCTTCTCCTCTCATCATCCTAAACACACCAAAACTTCCATTCCTTTCTCTCAATTTCTTCGTCTTCGCCGCCTCTGCAGTGAAGACGACGATTTCAATGCCAAATGTTTGGAAATGAGAAACTTTTTTGTTAATCGCGGTTATCCTTCCCACCTCTTAGACACTGCCTTACACAAGGTCTCCAACATTTCCCGCTCAGACACCTTAAGCGAACCTTTGGCTACCATTTCTAATGAAAAAGTACCTCTTGTTCTCACTTTTCATCCCTTCAATTTCAAAGTAAGGGACATCATTAGCCGCAATTTCGACCTCATTAAAAATGACCCAGAAACATCTTCCATTTTCTCTGAGAAACCCCTTGTATCTTTTCGGCATAGCAAAAACATCCGGGAAAACGTTGTTCACAGCTCACTGCAGCAAGCCTTGGTATCACATGTTGGCACCAGCTCTTGCTGTCGTGGTAGGTGCAACACCTGTAAATATTCAGACTCCTCAATTTCAATTTCGGCTCAAAAATGTAGGTTCAACATAACCCATAGTTTCACTTGCACTTCCTCCAACCTCATTTACTGTATCTCTTGCAGTAAATGTCCCATGCTTTACATCGGAGAAACTGGAAGACGTTTAGGTGACAGGTTTGTGGAACACCTTCGTGATGTCAAATACAATGTGCAAAACAAACCTGTTGCCAGGCACTTCAACAGTGCCAACCACTCCTTTTCCAACATGAAAATCTGTGCCATTCAGCCCATTACAGGTTGTAACGATACTCGTCGTAAACAAGAAATGCGTCTCATTTACAAACTTGGTACCATTCACCCTCACGGCCTCAATGAGCGATTCTCTTTCATTTAGCTCACTCCACCACCATATTCCACACCTTTTCCTTAACCTTTTTCTGATGATTTAAATAGTAATTTATAACCTGTTTCTTTGCCTATTTGCAGGTAGCTGACCCACAAATTGGGTCAGCACCTGCACACAGGCTAAAATTACATATTAATTTAATTGTTTAGTTTGTTTTTATTGGCTTACATGTGTTCACGTGATTCCCATTGTAGCTCTGCTATAAATACGCGTGACCACATGTGAGTTGTTTACTAATTTCTCCTGACGAAGGGCCTTCGCTCGAAACGTCGAGAAGATTTTTCTCTGTTTTTCAGGCCAACGTGACTTAACCCTGGTAATATTTTAGTTTTTAATATATATAGCTCAAGAGCTTGTTTTCAGAATGTATGGGAAATGCCATTAGAGCGACTTGGACCTTTTAAAAACGTGAACCCCATACAGCAAGCTTTAATTAGAGTACTGCTCTCAAAAATTTCTAGTTGTGCCTTTGAAAGAGCAACTTTTATAATTATAACGTGTAGTACTTTTTAAATATTACATTTTACAAATAAAGTATTATTTTCGTTATAGTTGATCAAATTACTGGTTCCTGTCCAATGATTATATTACAAAGTTTACATAAATATTAGGAAATAGCAAAGATAATTGCAAAATAACTCCACGATTTGCTATCTCACTTTATGTAAACTTTGTAATATTCTTAGTACTTGTAATAATTTTAGTACTGGTATTGTACTGTACTATACTATACTATAGATGACTATGTTATGAGATATCATGCTTGAGTAATTTATATTCAAGTCGCATTTCTCATTAGGATATGGCCAATGATGGAGTTGAAGTATCTGACTGTTGTGACATAGCAGCTCTAAGAAACTCTGTTGATGATCGCAATATAGGTACTGTACATATACTATATTGTATGCATGATATATTGTACTATATATATATATATATATATATATATATATATATATATATATATATATAAACTTTATTACATCTTTAACGTTTTGAGGCACAGCCCCTTTTATTAATGGCCTTTATCAAAAAGCACAAGATACAGAAAGTGGATTCTATTTATACATGTGTGCTAATCATATTCAAAAAAAGTCTCTAACATTTAGTCCCTTAGGAGTGAACGTATCTAACTTTATATATGTCCAAAATCTTTCTCTCTTTGTCAGTTCATTAACCGATTTGTTTTTTCAATCACTTTAACCATTACATCGTCCATTCCCGAGTGTCCCATTTCAAAAAAAGGCTCATACAAATGCACTCCCGCTGTACCCCTCTGTCCCTTCCCATTCTGATTAAACTACCCTAAATAAACTTATAATTGTTGAAGCGTATTCTGAAAGACGTTATAGTACTCCCAACATAGATTTTATTACATCTTCTGCAACTAATAAGGTAAACAACCGCTTCCGAATCACATTCGAACTCAAAATTAATACGATACATTCGTTTGCCGGAACTAAACGTACTACCCTAATCCACGTATTTACAAATCTGGCATTTTCTCTTACCACATTTCTTCACCCCCTATCACAATGTGTTTCATCCTGCTTTCCCACCTTAGCCCTAACCAAGTCATTCTTAAGGTTTCTCGACCTCCTAAACGCTACCATAAGTAACGGGTTTTTCCCCAAACACCTTCTTCATGTCTTCCGGGGGGGGGAGGGGGGGGGGGGCAGATGCGAAGCCGGGCCGCGTTGTGTAATGCAGTCCAAAGAAATGTTGAAACCATTGTGTACCCCGGGCTTGAAATTTGCTGTATACCGATATCCATGGGATACTAGATTTTAGTTTTGGATACTAGAAGTCTTAACTTCAGTATCCCAACGGGATGCAAAAAAAGTTCGATAGCGCACAGCCACAGAATCTGACGTAATGTCTTACACTGTAACGTAATGTCTTATAACGTACCGTTTTATAATGTAGCGTAACGTGTTAGAATGTAACGTAACGTCTTACAATGTAACGTAACGAGAAAATCAAAGCTAAAGTTTATGTAAATCAAGAGGAATCTGTATCACATATACAGACACTCATTAAACATGGATTTTCTTTGATTTTTCCTCATGCATTTTTAATTTATATATATATATATATATATATATATATATATATATATATATATATATATAATATTTCCTCATTAATAATTCATGAGGAAAACACAACGAAAATCCATGTTTTCATTAAACATGGATTTTCTGTCTGTATCTGTGATACAAATTCATCCTGATTTACATAAACTTTGGCTTTGATTTTCTCGATTTAGACAACGCTTTTTTAGAAAAATTACTATGCCAATGAATTTACAAAACCGGATCGGTTTAGAAGTCATTTACAGAATCGTGTCCGTTTTCTATCGGGATACAGGCACTCGGCTTCGCCTCGTGTCTGTATACCCCGATACAGAACGGCCACTCATTCTGTAAATAGTACATATATATACAGGGTGTATCAAAAAAAAGGCTACCCTTAGAAAATATAATTAACATTCTTTTCAAATAACCTATTGTATATTGACAGCCCTGGACACTCTGAAGTCACGGATGCGTAAAAAACAAATGGTCGTATACACCTGGGAAATTACGATAACTTCTAAACGTATGAAGGAGCATAACTGAAATAAAAATGTTAATTATATTCATATCAGTTCGATTAAAAATGGTTCAACTGACCACAGGGCTGTCAATATACAATAGGTTATTTGAAAAGAATGTTAATTATATTTTCTAAGGGTAGCCTTTTTTTTGATACACCCTGTATATATATATATATATGTAGTATTTACAATATGAGTGGCCGTTCTGTATCGGGGTATACAGACACGAGGCGAAGTCGAGAGCTTGTCATATCCAATACAACACGGACACGAATATTGTAAATAGCTTAAAATACGCCGAGTCTTTGATGTTAATATAAGTAATATTTGTTCAGATTAATTCAGAAAAAGCTCAATTTCAATGTTTTAGAGCGGAGATATACAACCACTAGTGGTTGTATATCTGATACAACCACGTGTGGTTTGTATCAGATATACAACCTCCTTCACGGTCATGATTTCTTTTGTGTTTTCTTCATGAATTATTAATGAGTATTTTAAATATATATAAAACCGAGTATACATATAAAAACCGAGTCAGAGCTGAGTGCTTTATCATTGTGTAGACGAAATCGGAGTTTCGACTGCGCATACAATCTGAGTTGGGATAAAACGTAGTTCATTTATAACATGAGGCTGAAGCAGCCGTAGTAAACATAACATTTCTGATTTCAGAGACTTTTTAATGTTTAGGTATTCTATAAGGATAAACTTTGCTTATCGATTATCCTTGACAATAATACTAAACGTAGTTCTAAAAATAATGAACTCAAAACATGAAAAAACAGTCCCAGCCTATGTTGTCTTCCCGTTATGCTTTAATAGACACGATGTAATTTGCATAGGGGCCCAAATTGAATAAGAAATAATTTGCATGTGAGCCTAAATGAAACTACGTGATCGGTGGCCCATTGGGGTGGTGAAACAATACGAAATATTTGAATAAGAAAGAGCTAATTCCTATGCCGTGCACCAATATGGCCGCCATTTCATTGTTTTGGTACACCAATTTGGCCGCCTTGACGTAAGATGAAAACGCTCTATAGAAGCGAGCCGAAGGCGAGCATCAATATACAGCTCGGGATACACGTGCGATCTTTTTCTCGCGCCGGCAACGCAACGGGTCAAATCATAGATAATGGAAGGGGAACTGGATAGGAAACTTCAAACGAGATTAAAGAACCGGAAACGTTGTTTGCACAACTTCCTATGGTAATTACACACTTATAAGTAGCTAATGCAACCAATTCCTGAAATTAGACAAAAGTGTAATATCACTTAACTTCAGCAGTGTCTGATTTTAGCCATGTGGGATCACCCGTTAAGTGCATTGCCCGCTTATAAGCGTAGAATTACCATAGCAAGTTGTGCAAACATCGTTTCCGGTTTCGTAAGTTTCCTATCCAGTTCCCCTTCCATTATCTATGGTCAAATTTCATTGCGTTTCTGGCGCGAGAGAGGAAATCACGCATGTATCATAACTTGCGCGGCAACGCAATTGCAACCTGATGCCTTCCGCAATCGTTGCCGAAAGCCGCAACGATTGCCGAAAGTATTAAATTACATAGGCATTGTTTTAGCCTGGTTTTAGCAGGAAACACAGTGTTTATTTCAGACTGGCTAATAAAATTCGCTTTAGAATGATCAGTTTGATGTAGGGCATGCTCGTTTTCTTTCCTTGAATAGTCTCGATTTAGTACAGATATAGATTAGTCGACCGTCGATGTTCTCAGAGAAAGTAGCGACGAGAATGATAATCTTACTATCCTTCAAAGTATGAATTATCACATTCGCATGGATTCTTCAACTTGAAGAATCAAAGTTTCAGGGACAGCTAAAAATGAAAATCGCTCACAAAAATAACATTCTTTCCATTCAACGTTTTAAACGCTTTGTTTCTATTAGAATCGACCTCACAGCAACAGCATTGCCGAAGCCAACGCTTCGCTCTTCGACACGTCATGGTGTCACTATTGCGACCCCGCCATAAAATTACCACACGTGTAGCCACTTCTCTCGTACCGGCAACGCAATAACTTTTGACCCGTTGCGTCACCAGCGCGAGAAAAAAATCGCACGTGTATCCCGAGCTTACAATGATAAAGCACGATGACGAGGTTTTTAAATAACTTCTAAACCATCATCATAAAGGTACCTAAGGTTACAACAAAACAACTCAATCACCAAATGTGGGAGGCTCTAAATTATCATACTGGTGATTGGAGCATGCGCTGTGATACAACAGAGTCCCACATTTTGTATTCAAGGCAAAGAGGAATAAAGTTCTCATCTAAGTAGCTTAGTAGCACGCACTCTCTGGGAGGCGCGGGCGCGGAGTGGGCGGAGTTGAAAGAGAGCCTGCTACTGAAGCAGTAACTTTTTGGATTTATGCGTACAGAATGTACGCAAAAGTCCCATTGGCTAATCCCTTTTAATCAGTAACTTAGGCCTGGTGTTTCTGCAAAATATCGCATCAGACGCTCTCAACTTGATATTTTTATGGCTTTTCTATTGTTATTTAATGCAGGCCTGTGATATTTTGAACTCCGATGCCGATGGGCTCTCATGTTGACGACTTTTGAATGATTCCGAGGAGAAACGAGGTGAGTGTGAAGTGGCATGGCATAATATTTGCACACAGCATCTTGTCAGTTGTGGAACAAGATGGCTAGTAATTCAGAACTACTCATCACTAAAATATATTGTGTACGTATGTTATCACATGTTGAATGAGCTTTCATAAACAGGAAGTTGACTTCTCACAAGTGTTAATAGAGAATTTTAGAATTTTTTAAATGATATAACAAATGAGATATATATCAAACAGAAGCTATTGAAAAATGCTATTTGGAGTAGAAATTTCTAGTTTTTAGCTAATTAAACGGGAAATATTTTTAAAATGGGGAAACGTCGGTCATTTGATTCATTGCGTGAATGTGTTTATATGGCTGATTCATACAATGAATCAAATGACCGACGTTTCCCCCATTTTAAGAATATTTCCCTAGAAATTTCTACTCCAAATAGCATTTTTCAATAGCTTCTGTCTGATATATATCTCATTTGTTATATCATTTAAAAAATTCTAAAATTCTCTATTAAAACTTGTGAGAAGTCAACTTCCTGTTTATTTGTAATATTATATATTTCGAACAGCTGTTCGCAGATTTTGGACATTTTAAGGAGTTTTACTTAACGGAGAAACTTGAACTATACATCAAATGAAAGCTCATTCAACATGTGATAACATACGTACACAATATATTTTAGTGATGAGTAGTTCTGAAATTACTAGCTATCTTGTTCCACAACTGACAAGATGCTGTGTGCAAATATTATGCCATGCCACTTCACACTCACCTCGTTTCTCCTCGGAATCATTCAAAATAATAATAATAATAATATTAATAATAATTATAATAATAATAATAATGATATTTCATATTTATATTGGGCAAATATCTATAAAATATTCAAATGAGCATTAACATACATAGATATAATAATAATAATAATAATAACAGTAATATCAATAAAAAGAACTACAATTTAAAATTATGTACATGCAAGCAATGATCCATCATATATAAATAAAAAGTTCTGCAGACTAAAAATGTCTTAACCTTACTTTTAAAAGTTGTAATGTTATGTAGCTCTCTTATGTTTGTCGGGAGAGAATTCCAAAGTTTAGGAGCTGCAAGCATAAAAGCACGATCCCCAAGTGTCTTCTTAGATTTACAAGGAGTAGCTAAAATTAATCCATCATTATTGCGGCGTAGATTGTAAACAGATGGTTTACTTATATTTAATAAATCACATAAATATTCCGGGGCCATTCCATGTACAATTTTGAATGTAATCAATAACAACTTAAATTCAATGCGCGCATGCACAGGAAGCCAATGTAATTCATGCAGTAAAGGTGTTATGTGACGGAATATTGTGGCGCAAAAAAACTAATCGTGCAGAAGCATTCATAACTCTCTGTAGCTTCTGGACTTGGCATTCGGGTAAGCCATAAAGCAGGCTATTGCAATAATCAAGTCTGCTTGTCATAAATGTATATGCATAAATGCATATGCTAGTCATAAAAGTCGTCAACATGAAAGCCCATCGGCATCGGAGTTCAAAATATCACAGCCCTGCATTAAATAACTATATAAAAGCCATAAAAATATCAAGTTGAGCGCGTCTGATGCGATATTTTGCAGAAACTCCAGGCCTAAGTTACTAATTAAAAGGGATTAGCCAATGGGATTTTTGCGTACATTCTGTACGCATAAGTCCAAAAAGTTACTGCTTCAGTAACAGGCTCTCTTTCAACTCCGCCCACTCCGCGCCCGCGCCTCCCATCATCTAAGAAACAGCTTGTTTGTACCCTTGTCGGGATTATTGAGGGAGAAGTGCCTATATATGTGATATAGACCTGACTAATAAAACATCAGTGTCTATATCACATTTATATACAGGTTAATGGGTTTATATCATACTATAAAGGCACTGATTAAAAATTAATTTCTTTTGAATTTTTCTCATGAATTATTAATGAGGTTTAGAAATATACATATAAATATATACATACGTATATATATATATATATATATACACACACACACACACACACACACACACACACACACACACACACACACACACACGCACACACATATATATATGTACTATTTACAGAATGAGTGACCGTTCTGTATCGGGGTATACAGACACGAGGCGAAGCCGAGTGCCTGTACCCGATACAGAACGGACACGAATTCTGTAAATGACTTCTAAAACGCCTATTTAGGTAACTAAACAAAAATAAATCATGTTAACAGCTGATAAACCTTCCAGGTAAGGTTTAATAGGCTACGAATATTAAATTAGTGATACGAGCATGCGCTTTAATTTAATATTAGTCCCACATTTTCTATTCTACGTGACGTGGCATAAATGGCCATACTGATCGTCATTTGTTATTCAACAAATGTTGTTGGGCAACAAATGTTTGCATCTTCATCTTGTATGAGGACGCTACCAGCGTACCTCACTCAAGATAGTTGAATGCAAGGTGTCTGTACACTTGCTACAGAACTGATATGATCAGTGTCTGTAAATGTGATACAGAACTGATGTTTTATTAAACAGTTCTGTATCACATTTACAGACACTGATATCAGTTCTGTACCGGGGTAAACAGACATTGATTAAACATTAATTTCTTTTGAATTTTCCTCATGAATTATTAATGAGTTTTAGATATATATATATATATATATATATATATATATATATATATATATATATCTTTAACAAATAGAAAATCGCTTGCGTGTCTCTGTACTGTGATACAAACACGAATGACGTGATTTCAACTGGAAAAAATGCCAAGTGGAAACACGAGGCGAAGCCGAGTATTTTCACACATTTTTTCCGGTTGAAATTGCGTCATTCGTGTTTGTATCACAGTACAGAGTCACAAAAGCGATTTTCTATTTGTTTTATAAAATAACTAACCGTTTTACGAGGTAAAAAACCAAGGAGAAGCCACCAAAGTGACCGAGACTCAGCTGACGAATGATGGCGTAATCAAATAAATACGCCAGTGATTACGTGAGATTTAACCAAACAGAGCATGCGTTGTACAATATAAAATGAAAATGACGTCAAACGTGTCTCTGTACTCTGAGTGAAAATGGCTCTCGTCCAATCAGAGCGTGCGTAGCATACCTGTTATTTTATAAATATATATATATTCTTTAAATCCCTCCTAGACTACCTTCTTTGTTTTCTTTTGCTCTGTTCGACACTAAACAATATGTTAATTGGAGCCCTTTAGGAGCCTGGATTTTAAAAACTAATTAACCAAGTGTGCGGTCTGTCCAGACAGCGATGAAGGACTTTTTCCATATAGTCACAGACCGAGCAATCGAGGTTAATAAGGAATTTATTTAATAGCGAAGTGCACAGATGACGTCAAATTCATGTTTGTCTGAGTTTACAATTTATTCTTGCATTTCCAACAAAAGAAAATGGCTCATTATAAATCCCTCGAGATTCAATTTCGGTTTGTTTGTCTGAGTTTTGGTCTATAAATAGTAACCGTGCGCACTTCGAGCACTATTTTCGTCTTCTGAGTATGCTGTTCACGTTACCAGTTAACTTTGGCGTGTTGCTTTTTGTTTACACTTGTTAGGCTTTTATTTGGCGTGTTTTAAAGTAAACAGTTTTAAAGAAAAGTGGCAGTAACGTTCCCGCACATTTTATTAAATATCGAATATTTGAATAAAGATACCAAGTTCTCTTTTATTTGAATTCTAATCAGCTCAGAAATTTTCCCGCCAAAACATACCGGTCCGAGAAAAAAGCGTGTAATCTTGACCGCTCGGGAACCAATCAGCATGCGTCGTTTTGCGTACGGACCAAAAAACAAACATAGCTAAAGAATTCTAGAGAATAGATTAGTGTGCCAATAAGGCATTGATTGGTCTAGCATTTACCAGAGTTTATTATGTGGCTGTGTCACGTGAGCGGTCTTAACGCGACTTTTCTGTAATTTGATTGGTTCCTGAGCGGTCTTTACTTAACAAATAAAACATAAAGCTCCGTATATATGTACTCTTATAAAGGTTCGTTTGACGTCATTTGAACACGAAAGAAGTTGAGTAGAGGTTCATTCGTGTCCAAATGACGTCAATTGTACCTTTATAAGAGTACATATATGCACAGGTGCGGTAAACTAAAAGTTAGATAGTTTTGAAAGTTCGCTAGCTTTTCCCGCCAGCTTACGCCATCCTACGCCATTTTACGTCATTCATGATCTTCGTACTCTTGTAAATGCACAGGGCCCAGCCAATCAGAGCGCGCGTAGAAAACACCTTATTTTATAAAAACCGGTAAAGACCGGTCATTACAAAAATTGAAAAATAAAATCAGAAAATTAAGCAAGACAAGCTAAAATAGTGTTCAAATATTGTGAAAATAAATTCACCGCTAAAAAATTAAATAGAGGATATTACACGGTGGTCCGAACTCCGAAGATATGGATTTTATCTTCGAGTGGTGAAAACCACGAGAAGATAAAATCATATCTTCAAGCCAGTGGGTAATTTTCTTTTTATTATATAGATTCAATGCAAAAAGAGGTAAAATTCTTAATGATGTCATCGATATCTTCACAAGTGAGGATATGGAAAATACGACACTGCATATTTTCTAATAAAACACTCACATCTATATAATAAATACGACAATGTTTACTGTGACTGAAAGTGCTTTTGTTGTTTACAGCTTTAATTGAAAGTCGGTTACTTCGCCGTCGGTCTTCGCTGCTTGTACTCCCGACATTAAAATAAAACTTAAAAGCCTGGTCTCAAAATTACCCTCCCTTGATCTTTTCGCACAAACCTCGCTCCTTCCTCGCTCGGTCTGTACTGAAAGACCGCGAGCAGGATAATTTTACCGTAAAGACCTCCCGCCCGGTCGATAAGTTTTTAATAATCACTGAAAATAACGTCAATCTTTTGGCTTTCTTGGCTCAACACTTGTAAAAAATAACCTTCACGTTGGCAAAATAATCTTTTAACTAACTTGCTTTTTTTTTTCCTTGCTTTTTTTTATTTTTTTTTTATTTTTTTTTTTATTATTAACTTCGCCATATGTAACATACATAGAAATAAACATATAAATAATAGCAGGTTTAACAATGGCAGGGGAACCACAACAGCGTTAGCCAATTACTGTGGGCCCTAAACATACAAAGGATATAGAGAGATAACTATATGAAAAATAAAATTACAGCACATTATAAGTATTACATAATTACATACAACAAGAAATTGGGTCACTGAGACTCCGAACAGAGTTGCATTTGAGACAGATTGTTTTAAACGTGCGAGGGTCTTCACAGTTATAAGAAGTTACCAACGATAAAAAATAATACTTAAGCATAACTGATTTAAATAAAGAAAGAGTATCTGTGTTAAGGTCAAGTTTGTCTGCAAGAGAGTTCCAAATTCGGCAAGTTCTGATGACGTAGGATTTTTGATAGGTAGTTGTTTTACATTTACGAATGATGAATTTAGTTGTGTTGCCATTAGAGGATCTAGTTGGTCTGGATGTACGGATAACTGGGAGAACGGAAGATTTTAAACTGATTAATCCATGTGTTATTTTGTAAAAGAAAACCATGTCTAAATACTCGTGCCAATAACAAAGTGGAAAGAGCGACAAATACTGCATCCTATTATTGTAGTCAATATCACAAGAAAATGGCAGGTTGAGAATGTATTTGGTTGCTCTCCTCTGAATTTGTTCCAACTGCATAATCTGTTCTATCGACTGTGGAGCCCAAATTTGTGTCGCGTATCCCAAGTGGGGACGCACCAAAGCAAGATACAGCGTGCGTCTCACCGCAGTATTCTGGATAAACCTAGTGTGCCTTCTACTGTAACCTAGAAGTTTATTGGCGCGTGAAGATTGCTCGTTTACTTGTTTGTTCCATGTTAAATCACTCGCTACCCAGACGCCAAGATCTCTTTCAGTTTCGGCGGTTTTTAGGGTGGAGTTGTTGAACGTGAAAGTGGATTCTATTGGCTTGATCCTCCTCGTGATTCTCTGGGCTTTACATTTGGTCTCATTGAAGGCGAGGCCAGACAGTAAAGACCAGGTTTGTAAACTGTTCAGGTCTTCTTGGAGGGATGTACCGTCGTCCGAAGAGTTGATAGCCTTGAAGAGTTTTGTGTCGTCAGCAAACATTGAAATTTGGCTGGATTTAATTACGTTAGGCAGGTCATTGACGTAAAGTACGAAGAGAGCAGGACCGAGAATAGAACCTTGAGGCACACCTGAACTAACGGGCAGTGTATCCGATGTGGCGCCAAGTACAGTTACACGTTGGTGGCGTTCCATCAGATATGATTTAAACCACTGGAGAAGATTGCCTCCAAAACCAGCTCCGTGTAGTTTGCGTAGCAGGCGCTTATGATTAACCTTATCAAAAGCCTTTGACATATCGAGGTACATCGTATCGATTTGTCCTCCGTTATCTAGTACTGAACCAATGTAGTCGATGGCTTCCAAAAGATTGGTTACGCAGGATCTACCAGTAATAAATCCGTGCTGGCATGTCTTGATTTGCTCGAATAAATGGTGCTTGATGTTGTTAAATACATGCATAAAAAACTTACACATGTTTTATTTTGCTAGATAAATAACTAGCTGAATACATTTAACGAATTTTTTCCATGTGTCAAAATAGGACCAGATTCGCTGGCACTTTGATTTTCCCTTGTCTTTAATAGAGAAAAATAATGAAAACATTACTCAATTTGCTTTCAAAACATTACAAAAGTTTGAGAAGACATAGACATAACTAAAACACAAAAAGATCTTGAAAACATCTCAACAAACTGTTTTTTCTAATTAGTTTTATACCCGAGATGAAAAACCGGCGCCGCTTGAGTAGAAGATGTCTATTGACTTTTAGAATTTCAGAAATAAATTTACATACAATTTTGATTATCCATGTAGTTCACGTTCAACTACACTTCAACTTCTCACAGTCAGTTATTGACACATTTAACTGCTTTATCTTCTTCTGTAACTTATGAGTAATGGGGTTCGCGGCTGACTCGTACCCAGTCGTCTCTGGAGATTTGAGGTTTGCGGTGCCTCGTTGCGCCTGCAAATTCCCCCCTATTTATTTAGGCAGGCAATACCAAGCCGACTGGGTACGAGTCAGGGTTCGCGACCCCTGTCAACTAAGTATAGTAGAAAAGCGTGTTGCTTCCTGGTGATAGTTTGACTTATACGTAAATTTACGTTAGAGTTACTGAGCGTAAATTTCAACATAATAGGACAAACTTCAAATTTTTTTGCATATCTCAGCCTTCAATATATGAATTTTTAATTTATTAATAAATTTATTTATTTATTAATTTATTTAGTAATTTATTTTGAATTTCATGTTCCTTGAAAGGTGAAAACCAAGATGTCTACTCCCTTATCCCCTAATGTCTTGTTTGCCTGTTTTATTTGATTAGTCTTTAAGGAGGCTTCATATATACCCTTCTGAGCTAAAGGAACTGCGTACAAACCCGCGAAAATCACGCGCGTAAAATTAAAAATCCGCGCAGTAATAAACAAAAATAGCTGCGATTTCTTGTGTTTTTCGACGTGTTCCCCCGAGTCTTCACACTATTTCCAATTATAAAACTTTATTCAAAATAGAATTTTAGTTTTCCAAATAATGGATTCATGACTTACAGGCATTCGAAAATTGTTTCCGAGCGGTATACCGCGTGCATAACCTTCGCTAGTGACGAGAAAGACCGCTACAAAAAAAAACCTTGTGCTTACTCGGATTTTTAGCTGGTGGAGCAGCAGTCCTGCCAATAGAAAATCTCAATGCCGGTAAGATCACAATGAACAAAGTGAACACATAAGGAAGGAAGTCAGGAGCAACGGAAAATGTTCAAACACTGAACGATTATAGGAAAGCAAATCGAAAAATTGAAACAAATGAACATTGGTCTGGCATAAAAAGTCATAAACGAACGTTACCGTCCAGATGATACTCAGAGTCCCATAAGCCATGGAATGGCTCTAAAAATTTCAGACAGTGGATTATCATACGAGAACTAATCTCTGTACTTTGAAAAGCAGATTTGGCCGTAAGACTGGTGTTGTTGGTATACTGAGCATGTCACCAAGTAATCTTTCACGAACGAATATGAAATCAACAAAAAAGTTCGTGTAACGAAGAATAAAAAAATCCTCACATGAACATCTTAGATTCAATGCTGGAAATACTAACCAATGACATATGTGCTTGATACCTCCTCTGCAAAAACTTTCACACCTTCGTCAACAAAACAGAACCAGTAACTCTGTGCCAGTAAACCACGACGAGTGTATTATATTTATTTTTTTAAAAAAAATTCCATTTAGCGCGCGGAAATTGCGTGTTTTTTATTGGCTGTGCCCGCGATTAACCGTAACGCACATGACAAACCATTGATCTTGCAAGCATAAAAAAGGGTTTGGCCGTGCCGACGTTTTACACATAAAAAGCCGTAGAGTTTAAAAGAACCCTCGGTAACATACCCTCAAATATTGTACACAAATATATATTCATGTGTTCTAACAAATATTCAAATTATATAAAAAATTCTGTAGATTCAAATAGTCAAAAACGAGGATTTTTCATTCCTGCTGTTTGGATCTACATAATTTTTTTCCCCTTGAAAGATGATGCAGCAAAATTAAATGATAATGAACGCCTAAAATTGGGGGTCACCGAACTTTCTCCCGATATAATGACCAAAAACTGGCAAATTAGCAGCAATTTTACTATCCTTAGTTACACCATGGTTACCATGGTAACTCAATATTAAGTAATTCATACATCATTAACACCAACTGGTCCCGGTTGTATATATTCTATACACTCGAATTTTCCTTCACCCAAAATCCCTAGAACATGCTATGCAATCGAGTGAAATGCCCAATATTACTTCTAATATACTCAATTCTCTCCTGGCATTACCACCTCATTATATATACAGAACTCGCGATCAAGCTCTCGGCAACGCCCTCCGTGGCTCAGAGCATTGCACTAGAATCGCAAGGTCGTGGGTTCAATTCCTGCCAGAAGGCTTGTGTAGTTGCATTTTTCGCAACTGGTCCCGGTTTGGTCTTAAAATGTATATATTCTATACAGTCAAATTTTCCTTCACCAAAAATCCCTATAACATGCTATGCAATCTAGTGAAATGCCCAATATTACTTCTAATAAACCCAATATTCAGACAACTTGTCTGATTACCTAAAATATGATCAAATCCATCAGTACAAAAAATGGCTATTTTCTTTAATGGTCCAATTTTAATGTGGAACCGTATGGGAGCTTAATTTCTAGATTTTTCTTTTCTAGATCTTTCTTATCTAGACAACATGCTACACGCCGAGGTACGGATTGATTATATTTTGAAACGTTATTTCTTGGTACTATAATTGAACTTTTTAGTTTTTTCTTTTTTTATTCCAGAGCAGTTTTATAAACATTTTATTTGGTATATCTATATTCATTTACTGTTGATTTCATATTACTTTACGACGTGTGTTACGAACTTTTCTTTTATTTTCATTCAAATCAACTCCAAATTTTCCCGCCAAAACTTGCAGGTCCGGCGTAATGCCTTCCCACAATGCCGGGAGCGCATTGCCGCTTTTTCCTGTATATCCAACTTTACTAGATTTCAATTTATGTAACTAAGCTAGTTAGTTCATTCACGATGCAGATAATATCCGTCGGTACTTATCAAAAATAATATTCTGGACGTAGTTTTAAAGCAATGTAGTAAGTCATTTAATATGCAAGATCAGTAACCTATATATTAACCGTAGCACATCAGTAATGTAAGATATTGCAGCTTTATGAATATTTTTGTTCATTTTTTAGGAGCAACCACTACAAAGTAGACACACACAAGACAGTAGAAGCTCTTCTTCCCCGGTAACGGTAATGAGAATTATGCAAATTATTTTTAACTAATTGATAAGCAAACGTTCCTGACCAATAAATTTTTTTTCTCACGAGCTTTCGATTACCAGTCTGCAATCTTCGCCGGGTAAACTAATAATAAACATCAAATTCATTAAAAACTTATGAGGAAAATTCAAGAGAAATGCATATTTAATCAATATCTGTAAATCGCATACAGATTCGTCCTTATTTACATAAACTTTTTCCTCAATTTAGTTTGCTAAAATCACTCCAACTTGAAAAATAGACACGCAATGAGTACATGCATCTACGTTTACATCCATACATGTCCAATACTGTCGCATTCATACGGATCGTAAAGGTTATTTACCATCCGTAATCTATATTTTCGTTTCGTGAATTCATACGGATCGTATACGGATGGTAAACGTTATTTACGATCCGTAATCTACATTTTCGTTTCGTTAATTGCGTCATGCTGCGCAGCCTGCGCTTCACGGATGAACTCCAGCTAAGCTACAATATTGCATCCTCACCAAATGACCTTACCATCCGTACGGTTCGTACGGATGGTACGGATTGAAAATACTTAATTTACGATCCGTTACATCCGTCAACCACCAATCAACTGCAGCTGAGCGACCACATGACACCCTTACAAAATTAAACAACTTACGATCCGTACGCATCGTACAGCTCGTATACTGATTACAAATACTTCATTTACAATGGGTAAACCAAATATCGTAACTTTAAAACCATATTAACAATCACCTTGAAACGTTAAAGCAATAACAACTTATATTACAAAACGTTGAAGCAATAACAACTTCTCACGTCGCATGTGATGTGACACATGAGGATTGCCTCGTTCTAAAAAAACCTTGCAAACGCTCAAGGAATATGAATTTATATGACGTCGCTTGTCATATATACATGATGATTTATACAGGATTGCCTCGTTCTAAAAAACCTTGCAAACGCTCAAGGAATATGAATTTATATGACGTCGCTTGTCATATATACATGATGATTTATACAGGATTGCCTCGTTCTAAAAAACCTTGCAAACGCTCAAGGAATATGAATTTATATGACGTCGCTTGTCATATATGCATGATGATTTATACAGGATTGCCTCGTTCTAAAAAACCTTGCAAACGCTCAAGGAATATGAATTTATATGACGTCGCTTGTCATATATACATGATGATTTATACAGGATTGCCTCGTTCTAAAAAAACCTTGCAAACGCTCAAGGAATATGAATTTATATGACGTCGCTTGTCATATATACATGATGATTTATACAGGATTGCCTCGTTCTAAAAAACCTTGCAAACGCTCAAGGAATATGACTTTATATGACGTCGCTTGTCATATATAAATGATGATTTATACACGATTGCCTTGTTCTCAAAAAAGCTTGCAAACGCTCAAGGAAGTAAACTTATATGACGTCGCTTGTCATATATACATGATGATTTATATATCACGTCGTGTTCAGAATTGCCTTGTTCTCAAAAAACCTTGCAAACGCTAAAACAATATGAACTTATATGACGTCGCTTGTCATAACTATAAACAAAATCACCAGAAACGCTAAAGAAATATGAACTTATATGACGACTCGCTTGTCCGATATTTCCATGACAAACGTAATCGCTGTATGTTTCTTATTTATATCGTCGACGGCTTCAGTAGTTTACTATCAAAGATTATGTAAATGCGTTCGACGCATGTCCACCAGTAAATGGTGAATGAAGATTGGTTTATAAACATAAAATTATGGTGTAACGAATTATCAAAATACAGAGTCTAAATTGAAGGTTAACCTCAATGTTTTTGACAACGGTGATCCCGCATTCCCGTTCGTTCCGGTTAGTTCGATTTGAAATATGACCGGTAGATAAGTCAGCCGCAAATATCACAAACATGAAGTTCGATTTGGCAAGCGTGTCGCTTCAATGGAAAATTTATAGTCGCGAGGCTTGCTCGTTTCAAGTTAATGTTGTTCGAATTAGATGTATGGCGGTTCAGATGGTCACATTGAATTTTGACATTATAAACGCGCCATATGATTACCGTATGTTATTTTAAAAACTAGGAGTTCTTTATATCAGAATGACAGAAGTGAAATGCTGCCTCGCGACTGACACAGGAGCAGTGGATACGAGCTTGCCCGTAGAAATGTTCAGGATTAGGCCAGCAGAATGATGCAAGAAATTTTCTATAGCATGGCCGATCAAATAAATACAATGCAGAATATAAACCACGTAATATTAAAATAACATACGGTAATCATATGGCGCGTTTATTATGTCAAAATTCAATGTGACCATTTGAACGCCATACATCTAATTCGAACAACATTCACTTGAAACGAAGCAAGCCTCGCGACTATAATTTTTCCATTCAAGCGACACGTTTGCCTAATCGAACCTCACGTTTTGCAATATTTGCGGCTGACTAATCGAGCGGTCATATTTCAAATCGAACTAACGAACGGGAATGCGGGATCAACGTTGTCAAAAACATTGAGGTTAATTATTGAGACGCTGTATTCTCATAATTCGTTACAGCATAATTTTATGTTTATAAAGCAATCTTAATTCACCATCTATTCATCTATTGCTCCACATGCGTCGAACGCATTTACATAATCCTTGATTACTCCAGCTTAGTAAAGTACTGAAGCCGTCAAGGACGATTACAAATAAGAAACATACAGCGATTGCGTTTGTTCTATACCGTCTGTCGCAACTCGTACGGATCGACAACTTTTTTGAGGGCTACCTTAGTACACACGATAGTTATTATATTTACGGAGGGTGCACGGATCGACACACTATATTTACGGATGGGGAATTAACTTACCATCCGTTACGACTCGTATGGATCGACAACTTTTTTGAGGACTACCTTACCTACACCGCACGATACTTATTATATTCACGGATTGTGAAACGTAGCATACGGTTCGTCACGACCCGTACGGATCGACACACTATATTTACGGATGGAGAATTAACTTACCATCCGTTACGACTCGTACGGATCGACAACTTTTTTGAGGGCTACCTTAGCTACACCGCACGATACTTATTATATTCACGGATGGTGAAACGTAGCATACGGTTCGTCACGACCCGTACGGATCGACACACTATATTTACGGATGGAGAATTACCTTACCATCCGTTACGACTCGTACGGATCGACAACTTTTTTGAGGGCTACCTTAGCTACACCGCACGATACTTATTATATTCACGGATGGTGAAACGTAGCATACGGTTCGTCACGACCCGTACGGATCGACACACTATATTTACGGATGGAGAATTACCTTACCATCCGTTACGACCTCGTACGGATCGACAACTTTTTTGAGGGCTACCTTAGCTACACCGCACGATACTTATTATATTCACGGATGGTGAAACGTAGCATACGGTTCGTCACGACCCGTACGGATCGACACACTATATTTACGGATGGAGAATTGGCTTACCATCCGTTACGACCCGTACGGATCGACACACTATATTTACGGATGGAGAATTGGCTTACCATCCGTTACGACCCGTACGCATCGACACACGATATTTACGCATCGAGAATTAGCTTACCATCCGTTACGACTCGTACGGATCGACAACTTTTTTGAGGCCTACCTTACCTACACCGCACGATACTTATTATATTCACGGATGGTGAAACGTAGCATACGGTTCGTCACGACCCGTACGGATCGACACACTATATTTACGGATGGAGAATTACCTTACCATCCGTTACGACTCGTACGGATCGACAACTTTTTTGAGGGCTACCTTAGCTACACCGCACGATACTTATTATATTCACGAATGGTGAAACGTAGCATACGGTTCGTCACGACCCGTACGGATCGACACACTATATTAACGGATGGAGAATTAGCTTACCATCCGTTACGACTCGTACGGATCGACACACTATATTTACGGATCGAGAATTAGCTTACCATCCGTTACGACTCGTACCGATCGACACACTATATTTACGGATCAAGAATTAGCTTACCATCCGTTACGACTCGTACGGATCGACACACTATATTTACGGATCGAGAATTAGCTTCCCATCCGATACAACACGTACGGATCGACACACTATATTTACGGATGGAGAATTAACTAACCATCCGTTACGACTCGTACGGATCGACAACTTTTTTGAGGGCTACCTTAGCTACACCGCACGATACTTATTATATTCACGGATGGTGAAACGTAGCATACGGTTCGTCACGACCCGTACGGATCGACACACTATATTTACGGATGGGGAATTGGCTTACCATCCGTTACGACCCGTACGGATTGACACACTATATTTACGGATGGAGAATTAGCTTACCATCCGTTACGACCCGTACGGATCGACACACTATATTTACGGATGGAGAATTAGCTTACCATCCGTTACGACTCGTACGGATCGACAACTTTTTTGAGGGCTACCTTAGCTACACCGCACGATACTTATTATATTCACGGATGGTGAAACGTATAGCATACGGTTCGTCACGACCCGTACGGATCGACACACTATATTTACGGATGGAGAATTAGCTTACCATCCGTTACGACTCGTACGGATCGACAACTTTTTTGAGGGCTACCTTAGCTACACCGCACGATACTTATTATATTCACGAATGATGAAACGTAGCATACGGTTCGTCACGACCCGTACGGATCGACAAACTATATTAACGGATCGAGAATTAGCTTACCATCCGTTACGACTCGTACGGATCGACACACTATATTTACGGATCGAGAATTAGCTTACCATCCGTTACGACTCGTACGGATCGACACACTATATTTACGGATCGAGAATTAGCTTACCATCCGTTACGACTCGTACGGATCGACACACTATATCTACGGATCGAGAATTAGCTTACCATCCGTTACGACCCGTACGGATCGACACACTATATTTACCGATGGAGAATTACCTTACCATCCGTTACGACTCGTACGGATCGACAACTTTTTTGAGGGCTACCTTAGTACACACGATAGTTATTATATTTACGGATGGTGCACGGATCGACACACTATATTTACGGATGGAGAATTAACTTACCATCCGTTACGACTCGTACGGATCGACAACTTTTTTGAGGGCTACCTTAGCTACACCGCACGATACTTATTATATTCACGGATGGTGAAACGTAGCATACGGTTCGTCACGACCCGTACGGATCGACACACTATATTTACGGATGGAGAATTAGCTTACCATCCGTTACGACTCGTACGGATCGACACACTATATTTACCGGTCGAGAATTAGCTTATCATCCGTTACGACTCGTACGGATCGACACACTATATTTACGGATGGAGAATTAGCTTACCATCCGTTACGACTCGTACGGATCGACAACTTTTTTGAGGGCTACCTTAGCTACACCGCACGATACTACTTATATTCACGGATGGTGAAACGTAGCATACGGTTCGTCACGACCCGTACGGATCGACACACTATATTTACGGATGGAGAATTAGCTTACCATCCGTTACGACTCGTACGGATCGACAACTTTTTTGAGGGCTACCTTAGCTACACCGCACGATACTTATTATATTCACGGATGGTGAAACGTAGCATACGGTTTGTCACGACCCGTACGGAACGACACACAATATTTACCGATGGAGAATTACCTTACCATCCGTTACGACTCGTACGGATTGATACTCTGCTTTTTCGAGTCGTCATGACAAAACGACTTGTCCGATGGTAACCAAAATTTTACGAAACTAACGATCCGTATGCTTGCTACAGTATTGGACAACCATCTACGTTTAGGGCTATGATATACACAACCTCCTATCCAGGACTTTGCGATATACATTGTTTACATTCACGTGACGTTAGACACAATCTTGGTTCATTTCCAGTTAATTTCCAATACCCTTGCTAAAACAAACATGACAGTCAGCAGTGTGTCAATTGCAACAGTGTTTGCCAACCGAAAATTCAACCAAGATGGTGTAGCTAATGTCGTGAGCAAACGATCTATTCACAACTTTCCTTGCGATGCATATGGTTTGATAACAACTATAGTAATTGTGAGAATTTGCAAATAAATAACCCGCTACTATCGTAATCCACATTACATGCACCAGGAGAAAAATTGAATCATGTGAATCAGCCTTTGGTTAAGATAATCATCAAAAACACTGGTAGTGTAATTAATATAACAATAGAGCACATGATAGCAATATGACAAAACAGAAAATGGCCAATTTAATTTGATAAAATACATATTAATAGTATAGCATGTAAGAATTTTCTACTATATATATGCACAAATAATACTGTCATAAATATGTTACACGCTAGTTATACCTTTTATCTGAATAAGTATTATCCCAGTCAATAACATAGTTAAAATTGACACATGTTCTAAGGATGTTGGGTGAAGGAAAATTCGAGTGCAGAATATATTCTACACTCGAATTTTCCTTCACCCAAAATCCTTAGAACATCTATGTAATCGAGTTAAATGCCCAATATTACTTATAATATACCCAATTCTCTCCTGGCATTACCACCTTATTATATATATACAGAACTCGCGATCGAGCTCTCGGCAACGCCCTCCGTGGCTCAGTGGTCAGAGCATTGCACTAGGATCGCCAGGTCGTGGGTTTAATTCCTGCCGGAAGGCCTGTGTAGTTGCATTTTTCGCAATCGGTCCGGGTTTGGTCTTAAAATGTATATATTCTACACTTGAATTTTCTTTCACCCAAAATCCTTAGAACATGCTATGTAATCGAGTGAAATGCCCAGTATTACTTATAATATAAAGTTGACACAGATTGTTTGCCTTGAGTAAAACTGGCACGGATTGTTTGACTTTGGTCAAGCATCTCGTAAACAACGGGTCCAGGATTTTCCTCAATGTGTGATTTGCTATTGCGAGTAATAATGCAAGATACACAATATAGCATACTCCACATACACATTTCTGGACAAAGGGCATCCTCTTTAATTTTTACAATTTTATTTTGCATACCAATTTGTTGCCGCCATTCTAATACAACAGTATGACATGTTTAGTTTACAGTATGTTGAGTTTTAAGGGCAAAGTGTTGATTGTAATTTACAATTTTGTTGTAATTTTCCTGAATTGGTAAAGTAGTTGTTTGCCTCAATAAACAAGTTGTTTTCCCCAAATGGCAAGTTGCTTGCCTCAGTGGCCGAATGGGCACAACTGTCACAAGTTGTTGACTCACAGTCAATATTCCTAAAAGCAATAACAAAAAAATCAGGGTAAAGATATATTAAGTATCCATGAAGCAAAAAATGTGTTATAATTATGGCAGGAGTATTTACTGAGAGCATTGCCAGAAATTTGAAACAAGATGGCGGCGCGCGTGCGCATTAACGACCATAATAATGGCGATTCTCAACAGTAAATAATAAGCAGCGCACACAATAATTGAAATTTTGCTTAAATGGGGATATATTTCTTCCTTGGATTGGATTAAGCAACAGTTATAACTAAAACCATATATTTACCTCGACGACAAAGTACTTCCCTAGCTCGACTTATTTTTGCACTAAAAGCGCCACTATACATAGTGCTAGCCATAGTAATCTTTGTAAACAGGTGCTAGAAATTGGGAAAAAAGACCAACAACGTTAAGGGCAATGCGAAGTGCGCAGCTCGCGATGCATTCGGCATGAGTGACAGTCTATTTCCTGAGCACATAAAGATTTTTATTTGTCCCAATCATAGTACTTCCAAAAGCGTTTGAACTTAATTGCTTGATTTCACAGTTCTTATAGTCGTTTACAGGTTGTTAACATATACATACATGCACGATTTAGGCAAATTCTTAAGAACTCAATGACCTAAATAGTTTGGTCATGTTCATGAGTTTTGAACTGGGTAAAGGTCGCGCAAAGTGAATTCATAATTAAGAATTCATATAATAAACGGCACTAACTAAAAACCGTTTATTACCACCTTTCTTAATTATAAAAAAATCACGTAAGAACACAATGGCGTAGTTAGGTACTTACATTTATTCTATAATCAATAAAATTACATAATGAAATCAGGATTCTTGACCAAAGAGAACGCTAGCTAACAACTAAAAACAACGGTCAGAGCTAACGATACCATGCATACTAAATGAGCGCACTGACCTCTCTGTTGATCAAATCTACACCCTTTTGTCTCAAATATCTTTCTTTCAATACAAGCGTAACCAATTAAATGCAGGTCAAAATAGCACCGAACATTGTCCTTTCCTTTTCGTAACATTCTCCACAACGCAATCAGAAGAACTTTACACACGCCGGTTTCGAAGACTGGGGACTATCTATTTATCTTTGCTATCTCCTTATTACATTTATTAACAGTAATTTGTCTAAACTATTTTATAGAGTGGTTTCCAAAATGGTCTCCAAATCACAGATGATAGTGAAATGGGCGCACTGAGTTCAGATTATCTAGAAGGTACAGTGCAAATACATATAAACCTATACAAAAACGTACACTATTATCCCCGAGCCACGGGCGTAAGGCCGAAGGCCCGGAGCCCGGGTGAGGGTGCTAATCTCGACACGCGTGGAGTACACGCGAAATTACACGCAAGTGGGAAAGAAATTCTGCGAGATGTTTATATTTAACAAATAAAACATAAAGCTCCGTGCATATGTACTCTTATAAAGGTTCGTTTGACGTCATTTGAACACGAAAGAAGTTCGAAGAACGAAGTGTACATATGCACAGGAGCGGCATGTTTTATTTGTTTTACAAAGTAATAATAAGAAAAGACAAGCTAAAAGTTGGATAGTATTGAAAGTTCGCTATATTTTCCCGCCAGGTGACACCATCCTACGCCACTCCACGCCATTTTACGTCATTCATGATCTTCATACTCTTATAAATGCACGGAACCTGGCCAATCAGAGCGTGCGTAGAGGACACCTTATTTTATATATTTATATATATATATATATATATAAAATCCACAACTTGTGCAGTTCGAATAGCAGGGTACTGGTAACTAACCTGTTAAATTATTCAAATTATTTAAATTTACGTCAGCAAATTATAATTTATAAGTTCGGTTGGATTACGAAATAGTTTTTCAACGATCATGACGAGAAAGAAAGAAATCTTTGCTAGACTTAAAATGGTTTCAGCTAAAATTTACATTAATATTACTATAAAAATAGACCAAAGAAAGAAGGCTAACAAGAGGTGTAGCAGCGAGAAAAAGACAACAACAAATACGATTTAAAACCACTGGAAAAAGCCTAAAAATTAATACGATAAAGACCGAAAACGATGCCGACCGAAATGTAACTGAAAGAAGAAGGATGTGTCCTGAAACTGTTCAAAGCCGGTAAAGAATTTTGCTCTGGTGTATTCTACATAAATCAAGAGGGAACGATGAAGACATTTTGAAACAAACGGCTTTTTAGATCATGGAGAGAACTGAATGATGCCTTGTCATATTTATGTGTCAACAACGAAAAAAGTAAGAAACCGCGAACGAGAAAAACAATCCGAAAAGAGTAGACTGAATTCGCAGTGTTTGTGGTCACAAAAGCAGAAGAAAGTTTAACGGTAGGAGATTCGTATTTAACAGTTTAGCTGAAATATTAAAACGGAAGAAATCTTGAAAATGAAAATTAATATACAATTATTGGTTGAGGTTGAGCATGATATCAGGGCCGAGGTTTGTGTTATCTGCCGAAGCCGAAGGCTGAGGCGGATAACACAAACAGAGGCCTTGATAATTCTTGATGTCATGCGATAACCGAATTCAATAATTGTTTTATAATACAATTATAAATGTAGAAGCCTTTAGAAAGTTTTTTTACAAAGTTAGGTAAAAATAGTAAATATTCACACCGTCTTCAGTTAGAGGTTCGTTAACTTTTTTCGCTTTCAAATACAATTTTCTCTTTCAAACACTGCTTTAAACTCTAACAGCTGTATGTGTAGCTCGCTTGTTTTTTCTTGGTGGTTTTAGCGTCAACAAAACGTCCGCCGGATTAATCCGCTTCTGGTCTTCACTCCTAACGACGGCCGCCATGTTTGTTTTGTTCAAACCGCTAGCCAGCGCGTCATAGCTACAGATACTGAATTTTTGATATTTTTTAGGTGGCTAGATATCAAGAATTATCTGTAGGTTGTTAGCCAATCACAACCGAGATTGTATCAGTATTGTATAATAATATAAATAATATATTGTCTAGAATTGTCTTTCAACGCTAGGACGTTGACATTGTTTGTTTTGTGTCATTCTTGGCCACTGTTTATATAAATGTTTGAATGAAAATTTGTTGTTGTTTTTTTTTAATATTGACATTGCATGTTCTTTCGGTGTGTCAATACACGACTACAGATGAACCTTGCTAACTAATTTGCTGGATGTTTTCTGATCTGTGTTCATTAATACAACAAAAAACAGAAATTAGGGGAGGGAGGAGAGGGGGGGGGGGTGTAAAAATGCCGGTAAGATCGCCATGAACAAAGTGAACACATAAGGAAGGAAGTCAGGAGCAACGGAAAATTTTAAAATAAAACGATTATAGGAAAGCAAATCGAAAAATTGAGACAAATGAACATTGGTCTGGCACAAAAAGTTAAACGAACGTTACCGTCCAGATGAAACTCAGAGTCCCATAAGCCATGGAATGCCTCTAAGCAGATTTGGCCGTAAGACTGGTGTTGTTGGTATACTGAGCATGTCAAAATCAACAAGAAAGTTCGTGTAACGAAGAATAAAAAAATCCTCACATGAACATCTTACATTCAATGCTGGAAATACTAACTAATGACATATGTGCTTGATACTTCCTCTGCAAAGACTTTCACGCCTTCGTCAACAAAACAGAACCAATAACTCTGTGCCAGTTAACCACGACGAGTGTATTATATTTATTTTTAAAATAAAAATTCCTTTTAGCGCGCGGAAATTGCGTGTTTTTTATTAGCTGTGCCCGCGATTAACCGTAACGCGCATGACAAACCATTGATCTTGCAAGCATAAAAAGTATTTGGCCGTGCCGACGTTTTACACATAAAAAGCCGTAGAGTTTAAAAGAACCCTCGGTAACATACCCTCAAATATTGTACACAAATATATATTCATGTGTTCTAACAAATATTCAAATTATATAAAAAATTCTGTAGATTCAAATAGTCAAAAACAAGGATTTTTTATTCCTGCTCTTTGGATCTACAGAATTTTTTTTCTTGAAAGATGATGCAGCAAAATTAAATGATAATGAACGCCTAAAATTGGGGGTCACCGAACTTTCTCCCGAGATAATGACCAAAAACCGGCAAATTAGCAGCAATTTTACTATCCTTAATTACACCATGGTTACCATGGTAACTCAATATTAAGCAATTCATACATCAATAACACCAACTGGTCCCGGTTGTATATATTCTATACACTCGAATTTTCCTTCACCAAAAATCCCTAGCAGAGTAAAATGCCCAATATTACTTCTAATAAACCCAATTCTCCCCTGGCATTACCACCTTATTGTATACAGAACTCGCGATTAAGGTCTCCTCAACGGCCTCCGTGGCTCAGTGGTCAGAGCATTGCACTAGAATCCCAAAGTCGTGGGTTCAATTCCTGCCGGAAGGCCTGTGTAGTTGCATTTTTCGCAACTGGTCCCGGTTTGGTCTTAAAATGTACATATTCTATACAGTCGAATTTTCCTTCACCAAAAATCCCTATAACATGCTATGCAATCGAGTGAAATGCCCACTATTACTTCTAATAAACCCAATATTCAGACAACTTGTCTGATTACTTAAAATATGATCAAAACCATCAGTACAAAAAATAATGGCTATTTTCTTTAATGGTCCAATTTTAATGTGGAACCGTATGGGAGCTTAATTTCTAGATCTTTCTTTTCTAGATCTTTCTTTTCTAGACCTTTCTTTGCTAGACAACATGCTACACGGCGAGGTACGGATTGATTATATTTTGAAACGTTATTTCTTGGTACTATAATAGAATTTTTTAGGGTTTTTTTCTTTTTTTATGGCAGAGCAGTTTTATAAACATTTTCTTTGGTATATCTATGTTCATTTACTGTTGATTTCATATTACTTTACCACGTGTGTTGCGAACTTCTCTTTTATTTTCATTCAAATCAACACGACATTTTCCCGCCAAAACTTGCAGGTCCAGCGTAAATGCCGGGAGCGCATTGCCGCTTTTTTCTGTATATCCAACTTTACTATATTTCAATTTATGTAACTAAGCTAGTTAGTTCATTCATGATACAGATAATATCCGTCGTTACTTATCAAAAATAATATTCTAGACGTAGTTTTAAAGCAATGCAGTAAGTCATTTAATATGCAAGATAAGTAACCTATATATTAACCGTAGCACATCAGTAATGTAAGATATTGCAGCTTTATGAATATTTTTGTTCATTTTTTAGGAGCAACCACTACAAGGTAGACACACACAAGACAGTAGAAGCTCTTCTTCCCCGGAAACGGTAATGAGAATTATGCAAATTATTTTTAACTAATTGATAAGCAAACGTTCCTGACGAATAAATCTTTTTTCTCACGAGCTTTCGATTGCCAGTCTGTAATCTTCGCCGGGTAAACTAATAATAAACATCAAATTCATTAAAAACTTATGAGGAAAATTCAAAAGAAATGCATATTTAATCAATATCTGTAAATCGCATAGTAGTAATCGTATAGTTAGTTAGCGAAAATCACTCCAACTTGAAAAATAGACACGCAATGAGTACATGCATCTACGTTTAGGGCTATGATATACACAACCTCCTATCCAGGGCTTTGCGATAAACACTGTTTATATTCACGTCAGGGGCGGATTTTGGAATTTGTAAACGTCAGTCAATTTTGTAGTCCACAGTCCTAGGGGGGTTGAGGGGGCATGCCCCCCCGGAAAATTTTTGAAATTGGGGTCTCTAAAATGGCGTTTCCCACGATCTGACAGCACATCTGTGCATAATTTTGAAACTTTTAAAACACATTTTATCATGTTTACAAAAGATTTTTTTAAACTTTATTGAGAAAATTATACAGCATTTATACGAATCTTTACAAAGCTAACTAAAATATTAGTTAGCCAAACGAGACAGGCGCAAGGCGCAAACACCCATGCTTTCTAAAAATTAAATAATTATTCCTTGTCTCAAAGACCTTGTAGTGTGGTATTTTCTAATAAATTATATGTTATCTACCAACTACCGTAACATGATATAAGCTTAGATAAACCTGAGGTCATATTTCACGAACACGTTTAATTAATAAAATATATCTCATCAGAGCAAGATAGCGAGACCAACAATAATTTGAAAACAGTATTCATTTCAAAATCATGAAAAGAAAGATCCAATTTAACGTTGAACTAAACCTTGGCTCAATTGATCCTTTCAAATTCATAAAAGTAATAAGAGCTCCTGGCACACGTGAAATATGCTAATGCAGCCTTGCTGAATAAATATGTCTGAACTCTGAACTCAGACTTCACTAGGACCCAAAATGATAAATAATAAGATATTGAGACTGGAGTCACTGGACAAAAACACATATATTCGACACTAGACTGTTTGTAGATTTGAAATGAAACAAGTCTTACCTTACAGGACTACAGCAGTGGGGGAATAACTGACTCCACGCCAAAATTCAGAAGCTCGCTCGAAATGCTTCCAATCGCGTCTAAATGTTCCTCGCTTGAAATAAATCGATGACAGTGTAATCTAAATGACAAATCATCGTAGATTTTCGCAGTATTTCTTCATCGTTGTTGTTAAAAGCAGCTAAAGCCCGTTCGGAAACGCTTTATACAGAAATCATGCATATGACTGAAACTGACAGCGGTGAGAGGTGAGAAGCCTTCAATGAATACGTAATATTACTAGTATCTCAGCTGACTCAGCAATCGATCCATCGATGGTTGCCATGGTGCAGATCGGTCAAAAAGCCCAAAATCAACGCGAGAGCCAATCAGGATTGAGGCAAATCGGTCAAAAAAGTGGTTGCCATGGTGCAGATCGGTCAAATTGATCAAACACCAATCAGATCTCTCCGTACACCGGTCAAAACTTTCAAAGCGAACGCTGACCACCCGTCATCCCCTGCCCGGTGTTTGCTGACTCACAAATTACGATAAAAGCAAATTTGAAACCTAATCGTCTGGCCATGCTTTGGCAGTGGCAGCATAACATTTTCTAGAAGACTCTTGAGATTAAAATATTGTGTGATTGCGCAATTATTCTTGTGATTTTTTACGTCAGTCGCGTGACCGGTCTGATGTATGCTAAATCCGCCCCTGCACGTGACGTTAGACACAATCTTGGTTCATTTCCAGTTAATTTCCAATACCCTTGCTAAAACAAACATGACAGTCAGCAGTGTGTCAATTGCAACAGTGTTTGCCAACCGAAAAATCAACCAAGATGGTGTAGCTAATGTCGTGAACAAACGATCTATTCACAACTTTCCTTGTGATGCATATGGTTTGATAACAACTATAGTAACTGTGAGAATTTGCAAACACATAACCCGCTACTATCGTAATCCACATTACATGCACCAGGAGAAAAATTGAATCATGTGAATCAGCCTTTGGTTAAGATAATCATCAAAAACACTGGTAGTGTAATTAATATAACAATAGAGCACATGATAGCAATATGCCAAAACAGGAAATGGCCAATTTAATTTGATAAAATACATATTAATAGAATAGCATGTAAGAATTTGCTACTATATACATGCACAAATAATACTGTCATAAATATGTTACACACTGGTTATATCGTTTATCTGAATAAGTATTATCGCAGTCAATAACATAGCTAAAATTGACACATGTTCTAAGGATGTTGGGTGAAGGAAAATTCGAGTGTAGAATATATTCTACACTCGAATTTTCCTTCACCCAAAATCCTTAGAACATCTATGTAATCGAGTGAAATGCCCAATATTACTTATAATATACCCAATTCTCTCCTGGCATTACCACCTTATTATATATACAGAACTCGCGATCGAGTTCTCGGCAACGCCCTCCGTGGCTCAGTGGTCAGAGCATTGCACTAGAATCGCCAGGTCGTGGGTTTAATTCCTGTCGGAAGGCCTGTGTAGTTGCATTTTTCGCAATTGGTCCCGGTTTGGTCTTAAAATGTATATATTCTACACTCGAATTTTCCTCCACCCAAAATCCTTAGAACATGCTATGTAATCGAGTGAAATGCCCAATATTACTTATAATATAAAGTTGACACAGATTGTTTGCCTTGAGTAAAACTGGCACGGATTTTTTGACTTTGGTCAAGCATCTCGTAAACAATGGGTCCAGGATTTTCCTCAATGTGTGATTTGCTATTGCGAGTAATAATGCAAGATACACAATATAGCATACTCCACATACACATTTCTGGACAAAAGGCATCCTCTTTAATTTTTACAAATTTATTTTGCATACCAATTTGTTGCCGCCATTCTAATACAACAGTATGACATGTTTAGTTTACAGTATGTTGAGTTTTAAGGGCAAAGTGTTGATTGTAATTTACAATTTTGTTGTAATTTTCCTGAATTGGTAAAGTAGT
>OZ036006.1:614129-728645 GCA_964035015.1 Corallium rubrum
ACTTTTATTGGTAGGATCACCGTTCCCATCAGGGAATAATATTTGAAAAGCCATAGTGGCCAGGTGTGATATCTGATATTCATTAAATGGCTCATTTTCAGCAGTGGGCCAGGCCATTGGGTCATTTGCAGAAATTTGTTCCTAACTGCGTCCATTTCTTGTTGCTGTTGTTGTTGTTCACCAACACATTTCAGTTTATTCATTATAAACTATGTCCTCGGAAGAGTTATCAGTAGCAGGGCCGTAGATAGATGGGAGGGGGGGGGCAGCAGGGGCAACTGCCCCCCACCCACCCCCCACCACCCCCACCCCCACCCACCCACCCACCCACCGCCACCACCACCACCACCACCAGAGAAAATCCAAAAAAATTTTATGTCGCACATCACATTTGTTCCCAGCCCAGAGTCATAACTCTGACAATGAATTTTCGCTTTGTGTTCGCGCTTTATCCCGTTAGAGTAACTGTTATTTTACAGTCACTTGCTACTCATTTTCACCAAAATGTCCGGAATTGAATTAGTTCGTTCCGAAGTTCGTTGGGAAGTTCAAAGCTCGTTTTAAACTACGCATTTGATTGACTTCTTGGTTCCTAGTAGCTGGCAATCAATTGCGTAGTTCAAAACGAACTTTGAACTTCCAAACGCACTTCGTAACGAACTTCTGAACATTTTGGTGAAAAGTGACAAGTGAGTTGCAAATGACTGTAGTTGTCTTTGTAAATATGTAATACTGTAATTTTAGACAAAATCTTTTGTAAAAATGAGAGAATAGTGTGTCTTAAAAAATATGTTTTTTTAAATGTTCAAAATTTGCTCAGATATGATGTCAGGTCGCGGGAAATGCCATTTCAGAGACTCAATTTTCAAAAATTTTCCGGGGAAGGTGCATCTACATTAATTTCTAACTCAGAATAATGAGGATTATTATGTATAAGCCACAATAATGCATTGCGTACTTTTTTCTCTTCTCGCAGTCACATCTTTGAATATGTTATCTCTACCTTTGACCTTGACAATAATCACAGACAATTCTTTTGGATATCTTGGCAATGATGTTGCCAGTTCTTTCACATTTTGTGGCAAGCCAGTTAATACAATGCCCTGAGTAACCTATTTGTCCACCTGGTTTAATATAAACTCTCATGATAGAGAGAGCACGAGCAATCAACATTTCCTCAACTTGAGTCAAATTTTGTAACTCGCCTGAGACAGGTGAAGGCATCATTGAATTTTCGAATGAGAACTTTTTAGGAGATTTGATATCTCTAGAACACCGTAAGCACACATAATTATTGGGTGAACGTGGTTTAGAGTTCAATGGCCATGCCTCTTGACAAATTGTGTATTGACTGATATTTATGAAATTTTGCAATGTTGGATTTGTCCATTCTTGTTCTTGAATACCACCATTTTTCTTGATGTCAAATTCTTTCAAGTAATCCTGCTGATTAGTAATTTTATTGGTACTACTTTGTTTAGGTCTGGTACATTTTCTAATTTCAGATTTGTCTGAACACTTTTTGTTCAGCTTAGCATTTGCAAGTCGAGCTTGCTTTTCAATAGTAGTCTCCTCTGCTCGTTTTCTTTTTCTTTATTTTCTAGCATTTTCAAGTCTAGTTTGTTTCTCATGTTCAGTTTCTACTGCACATTTATTTTTCTAATATTTTCTAGCATTTTCCAGAATGCTAGTTTGTTTCTCACTGTGAGTACTTGTACTTTCGTCTAATGAGCCTTCTTGCATTATGTAACAATTTGTTAACTGAACAGTTATCCCTTTAATTTCAACTTCAAAAGGTGATACACTGCTTCGAGGTACAGTATTATGAAAATAAATCACCGCTTTGTTTATACTTTCAACAGAAACTAATACACATTTTCCAAATGGATGTGGCATACCATATAAATCTCTTGAATGAGAGTCAAAAATGTTGAAGTTTCCTTCAGAAGTCCTTAAAATTGCAACAGTGTTGCAATCAATAATAAACAGACAATGTTGATAATTTAACCTAGAATCGAAAAACAGATTATTGTATTGCAAATGATACATTTTATTGGAAGCTGCAACCATTTCTGGCACGTCAGTTAGAAGCAAAAAAGTTTTAGTAACAGAATTGCTTATACAAGTATAAAGGCTATTTCCAGTACACAACATGTCATTCAAGCATGATGAATCCCATGCATTGATATTCGTTATTTGACTATGTATTACTGCAGTCAAGGACATGGCTACACATTGTTTACCAGCATTTTGTCTAAACTTCTTTGCATTACGTTGGCTAAAATCAGCACATATTGTTTTAGTTGGGTCAACCACATCATATACTGTGGGTCCAGGATTTTCTTCCACATCATTTGCCAATCTCAATAACAATGGAACACATACATTGTAACATGACATTTTTAAGTGAAGGCTAACACAATCACTTGACTCAAGCATGTATATTGTTCCACCAACCGCTTTGTTGGCAAATATAATACACCCAGATAAAATATTCGTAACAATATTAATAATAGCAGAACTGTTACTACCAGCTGAAATAACATTAACATTATAGCACAAAAGTCACCTTCATGTCGAGTTGAATACTCTTTGACTCTTATACATTATTGTGTCTACCAATTTGGGCACGATGTTGCTCAATTGTCACACCCATTTACTAAACTTGGATAAATATTTAAAATAAGTTTATATACTTAGAAGTAGAAGGTCTTACCTATACAACTTATTTATTTTTTCCACAAGCACTGCAGCTTGGTTCAGTAAGAGTACGTTGTAAACATTTGTCAACGGTCAAGTGAGTCAGGAGGCAAATTATGCCTTCGTTTGTACACAGCTAGCACTACGACTTCGCTAAGTTTGATTTTAACGAGCACAATGGCTTCGTTTATATTTTTGACGAGCACAATGGCTTCGTTTTTATTTTTGACAAGCACAATGGCTTTGTTTGATTTGTGGGATACATACACGCAGATATTGTCTGATCAGAATGCTGACCAGCGCGAACAGAATGGCTCCTGTGAGAAGCAGTACTCACACCAATATACACCTAAAAATATAAGAAAACAACCGTGAAATCTCTTACCAAAATAAAGAATTTTTAAAAAACCTTAAAATAGATACCTTACCTCGAAAAGACGATATTTCCTCACCGAAATTGACCAACACAAGACACGCTCAAAGATAGACTTCGAATGCTTTACAGTATTAAACCTCATGGCGTTCTGAACTTCATCGCCGTCATGGTTTTGACGAACTCTAGATATTGCAATGTAAGTTAATTCGGACAAACGAAGATCCATTTGGCGTATGTATATTAGTCTTAGCAAGAAACTTACTACGTCACAAAACGTCATAAAAAAGTCAACATCCCTACATAACTCGGCAAAGAGGTCTGGAGATGGGACACAGGAACCCATGTCAAGATTAGCAACTAAGCTAGTTAGTCGGCACAATAAGACTGTGAATATCCATGATCACAAACAAAGTTTCAGTCATTCAATTTGTTTTTGAATATATCAAACTTATCTCATCTTTTAACTTTATCAAAACCGAGAAGTCTTCAGTGCGATATGCGATAATATCCGTCGTTACTTATCAAAAATAATATTCTAGACGTAGTTTTAAAGCAATGTCGTAAGTCATTTAATATGCAAGATCAGTAACCTATATATTAACCGCAGCACGTACATCAGTAATGTAAGATATTGCAGCTTTATTAATATTTTTGTTCATTTTTAGGAGCAACCACTACACGGTACAGACACACAAGACAGTAGAAGCTCTTCTTCTCCGGAAACGGTAAGGAGAATTATGCGAATTATTTTTAACTAATTGATAAGCAAACGTTCTCTGACCAATAAATTTTATTTCTCACGAGCTTTCGATTGCCAGTCTGTAATCTCCGACGATATAAGATTGACTATAAGATTGTTTAACAACTTTAACTTGGTAAATAATAATAATGATACTGACAAGAGACACAAATAAGGCTGAACACGAACGGGACAAGTCCTATGCGAGGTGTTAGCAAACTAACTAAAATACAAGAATTCGTGAAAATATATAACTAAGTTAATTTAACTATGGCAGGGGCATGACTTGCACAACGAGTAAGTACAAGCTAAGTCAGGATCAAACATATTTACAAGAAGATCATCATAGATTTTCAGTAGAAATAGCTTAAAACTAAAAATTCTAAAAAAAATACTATCGGGAGCCAATGGGTTAAACTATTCTTCTGAAATCATTAATAATTCATGAGCTAATTAGCCAATCAGAAGACAATGTTTGGTCATGTTCATGAGTTTTGAACTGGGTAAAGGTCGCGCAAACTGAATTCATAATTAAGAATTCATATAATAAACGGCACTAACGAAAAACCGTTTATTACCACCTTTCCTAATTATAAAAAATCACGTAAGAACACAATGGTGTAGTTAGTACTTACGTTTATTCTATAATCAATAAAATTACATAATGAAATCAGAATTCTTGACCGAAGAGAGCGCTAGCTAACAATTAAAAATTATAACGGTCAGAGCTAACGGTCTAAATATGAACGCACTGACCTCTCTGTTGATCAAATCTACATCCTTTTGTCTCAAATCCTCTTTCTTTCAGTACTAGCGCGACCAATTAAATGCAGGACAAAATAGCACCAAACATTGTCCTTTTCTTTTCTTTTTTCTTGTGGTGTAATTTGTCTAAACTATGTTATAGAGTGGTTTCCAAGATGGTCTCCAAACCACAGATGATAGTGAAATGGGCGCACTGAGTTCAGATTATCTAGAAGGTACAGTGCAAATACATATAAACCTATACAAAAACGTGCACTAACTATATATATATATATATATATATATATATATATATATATATATATATATACACTGTGTACTAAAATGTGTGTATGTAATGTTTGTTATCAAGGTGCAGCTGATGAACATCAAATTCAGGAGCCGGCGACTTTTACGTGCTATCCTAGTTTTTCCGACGTATCTGTAAGTGTGTAGAATATATATATGTATGTATAAAGCATGAAGTATAGTTACCTTAAAGTCTTCGCTACCAGAGGTTTCAGCCTAAACTGGATCATCAGGCGACTGAAAAATATCGGTTAGTAGGCTGCTTAAATGCGTTGGTTGTGGCGTGGGTGTGGGCGTCGAAACGTCCGGCGCATTCCTTTGGAGCGTGCGTGTGGGCGTCGAAACGTTGCGCGCATTCCTTTGATTGTTTAGGTTGTTGATCCAAAATCTGTTTTTGTGCCGACAGGTCGAAACTATTTCTGATCTTTTGTTTAGTAAAAATTGTTTGTCTGCCTTCATAATGAAAAGTTTTTCGTCCAAACATAAATTGCATCTTTTTGATCCTCCCGTGTAAGAAATTGAGTGTTTTAGTATAGACCAGGTTATGTCGAAACTTTGATTTTTTTCTTTTAAAATGCTTGGTGGGTGTTTGATTGCTTGTTTATGTATAATGGATCGTCATTGGGCTTTCGAAAAGGTTTGTATTTTCCATTGCTTAGGTCGAAAGTAACGTCTAAAACGTTTACTGAAATTAAATTTGCTTCTGCCGTAATTTTTAAGCCAAACTGTTCGAAACTTTTGTGAAGATCTTTTCTTGTTTTGTCTGCCAATCGTGCGTTTAAGACAGCTACCTACAATCAACAAGCGCATTTCCCTCCTCTCGTCCGACGAGCGGACATTCCATGAAACCGCACCAATTTACCAAAATGCACTAAGGCGCAGCAATTTCAACCATGAGCTAAACTACACACATGCAAAAAGCACCACAACAAACACGCAGAAATAGACACCGCAATATCATCTGGTTTAACCCTCCATTTAACAAAAATGTCAAAACAAACATATAGGACGCAACTTTCTTAGCCTTATTGACAAGCACTTTCCACCAGGACACAAGCTTCACAAACTTTTTAACAGAAACACAGTCAAGATTAGCTATAGTTGCATGAACAACGTCAAGTCTATTATCACGAAACATAATTCACGCATAATCAGGAAAAACAAGCCACTAAGCATAGTTACAAGCAGTTGCAATTGCAGGATTAAGGACAATTGCCCCCTACGTGGGCAATGCATGACAAACAACGTAGTATACAAGGCATCTATTTCCACAAGCAACACGAACATCACCAAGCAATACATCGGCATGACATTACAGCAAGTACATTCAAAGAGCGATATCGTAACCATACTAAATCATTCCAGAACAAAAAGTATTCAAACGAGACGGAACTTTCGAAATACATTTGGAATCTAAAGGGAAAAAATCAAAGTTTCGACATAACCTGGTCCATACTAAAACACTCAATTTCTTACACGGGAGGATCAAAAAGATGCGATTTATGTTTGGACGAAAAACTTTTCATCATCGTTTCGACGCCCACACCCACGCTCCAAAGGAATGCGTCGGACGTTTCGACGCCCACACCCACGCCCACGCCCCAACCAACGCATTTAAGCAGCCCACTAACCGATATTTTTCAGTCGCCTGATGATCCTGTTTAGGGCGAAACCTCTGGTAGCGAAGAATTTAAGGTAACTATACTTCATGCTTTATATTTTGCTCTATCTATATGGTGTTGAGCACTCTCTAACATTTCGTGAACCAAAACTCACTTACCCCGAATTCTGTAAATTACGTCTAAGGTGATCTATTTGGTACGATTCATTGGCATAGTAATTTTTCTAAAAAACACAAGAAATTACACACTATTTCGAGTTTTCCAGACTTCCACAAATGTTTCTATAAATCTATAGGAACAAGAAAACATTTTTGTCCATTTGCTTTATAATATAACCTGTCAAAAATTATATTAAACGTTAAAATTAATCCAAATAAAAAGCGTAAATTCTCATTACTCTCCGCGGATGACGTATTGAATGGCGTTTGATGGAGTATTGGATGGCGTAATCTATCCACGTTTTCCATGCTTTTAACCAATCGCCGCTTGCGTTTTCAAATTGTTAGTGGATTATTAAATAGAGTATTGGATTACTATTTTTTATGTTTTCCATAGTGTTAATATGTATAGGTAATCGCATGGGGCCGAGGAAAATTACGTTTTAATTTCACTAGTGTTTCAACTCATGCGATTAGGTTTTAATAATATAGCGGGAAAAATTATTCAAGAGCTATATATGTTATGTCCAGAAAATGTTGAAATACATGTACGTGTCACGGTCGGTGCTCGGCAACATTCTAAATATCCCTCGCTCTATCGCTGTGGCTGTAGCTTTCTTTAGTGTAAACACTATAAACACAGGCAAAAGTTCGTAAATTTGCTAGTGTATTCATTTTCACTAATAGTTTACACTCCTGCAATAGTTTAAATTAGTTCAAAGTAAACAAAAAAGCATTTTCAGACTGAAAAACCTTGCAGATTTGTTAAAAAAACGTCAGTCCTCAGAGGTTCACTGTTGCTAAGTAACAGATCAGAGCGACCAATCACATGCAAGAACTGCTGATCAAGGAACCAATCAAGTGCAAGTAATTTTGCCCTGAAATACAAAAAAATGCCCTCTTCATTAGCAAATCATATTCGAGTAATTTTGCCCTTTATATAATTAATATAGAAACACGCCTTTTAACCAATCACTGCATGCGTTTTCAATATGTTTTTTTTATAATCACATGTGGTGATGTTCTTATATTTCTTTTAAGGGCGGACAAACATTTAACGTGATAGCATCTCGATCGATACCCTGCGAATCATATTTTATACGTTTCAGTACATATGGAAAGTGTAAAGTTATTGTGAATAGAAATCTGCCTTCCTTAATGATTGGAAATGACGTAATCCCTGGTGAGTTGAAAAGTATTGGGTCAAGGTATTCGTTAACGTGAATTATAGAACCTGCTTTGTACAATAACTGACACAATGCACCTTGTAGTTTGACAAGTACTTGTGCAACGTCTCCTCTCATCATTCATCTCATTGAAACCCAATCCAACCCCCTACCCCAACCTCACCTCTCCTGATTCTAAATCTAATTACAAACCCCCCTGCAACCCCAAAACCTAACCACAACTCCCTGGTAACCCTTCAAATAATTACAACCCTTCGGAGAAGAACTCCTACCTCTCCGACCCCAACCACAACATCCCTGTTGGGTCATCTGCAGTGTGGATTATAACGATTTCGCTCTGGTAGGACAAATGTCTGACCCACTATAAAGTTGCTCAGACATTAGACGAGATTGGTCGGCCAATTTTCTAAGTTTTTTCGTAGGTTTAAGCGTATTTAATGAGAACCACATTGGAGTTTTAGTCGTGTAAAGTAGATGAAGGAGGGAGAGGTTAGAATGGAATTTTAATAAAAAGCGCATTTAGCCTCCGGCTATGTTACATATGAAAGGTGACCAGACCACGCTGTTGGACATGAAGTGTAAAAATGTTGCTTAAGAACCATGTAAAAACATCAGAAGAAGGATTAAAGAATAAAAGATTTGTAACGTATAGTATGAATGATTTTATTAAAATATCTGAATAGCAGCTAAAAAGCTGAATTGCACAGAATTTAAATGGCTATTACAATAGTTATATTATATACATATATATTTATACTTAACTAAAACTAAAACAGGAATTCATATCATATCTATTACGCCTGTATAAAAAAACTAATGTAAATGTTTAAGGTAAAATACCATAGGCAAAAGACAAAAATTAGATAATTACACAAACAAATGGTCACAAAGAATCGTTAAAATCCACAATACATGAAGGGATGAAGCTCTTATGAAATCTGGAAGTCTTACAATGGGGCGTATCAATGTGTTGGTCATTACGTAAGCTATAGGAACAGAGATATTTGCGTCTTTGGGGAATAAGTTCATTCAACTTGTGCTTTGGGTTAAGAAGTTTCTTGAAATGTGATTTACAGAGGTCATTCCGTCTTTGGGAAAGTAGTGGTATGTTGTTGGTAATCAGGGCTTTGTGATATGACAGGTGGGGACATATTATCCGTAATGCGCGTCTTTGGATTCTTTCAATTTCTTCTTTCAGATAGTCTGGCGAGTTGTAATTCCAAATCTGACAACCATATTCGAGTACTGGCCGTAGGCATGTAATATAAACTTTGACGAGGGAACACTGGTCAACCCCACTACGCTTTAGTACTCGGAGAAAATAAAGCCTCTTAGATGCCTTTGCGACTGTGTGTTCGATATGTAAGTTCCATCTAAGGTCAGAGGAAAGATGGATTCCCAAACTTTTTGTTGATAGGACAGGTAACATACAGTTGTCTTGAAGAAGCAGTGGATGAAGTTGAGGTTTGATTTTAGCAGAGGATATTATTCGTTCCTTGCATTTAGAGTGATTTAGTTGCATATCGTTATCAGTGCACCAGAGTTATTTACTTGCATATCGTATATAGTGCAATCAGGGTCTTAGGACACAACCCTGGACGCACGTTTCGACCTTCTATGATGGTCTCATCAGCAGGGTTTTGGGGTCGGGAGTCGATGTAAATAAGTGAATAGTTGGAAGATAATAATGAACGCCATAACCAAACTTATATAATGAGATTATGAGAGATAAAGTGAATGCTTAGCGAACTTGTTGTGTGATTTCTTAAATCCAACGCGTGTAAAGCGTCTTTGATTGGGTATAGCTGGATGGTGGATTCGTTGTTTGTTTGCAGCGTTTAGTAGCTAAACATCGCGCTCCTTTATTGTCGTCGGTCTTCACTCTTCATAGCTGTTAATACATATACTAATATATATATATATATATATATATATATATATATATATATATATATATATATATATATATATATATATATATATATAAGAAATGGCTCATGGTTATCAAATTCCTTTCACAAGCCGGCGAATCGTTTTGGTTGTTGTGTTTTTCTACTTTCGTAGCCAAGTATTTTTTGTTCACTAAAATCCAACCAAAAGGACAGTTTACCCAAACTCGGTTACCCAGACCAAGTTTATGTCTTCTAGGTCGTTGTTCTTTATTACTCAATAAAATTAAATGACTTGGTATTTTGATAATATAAAAGGCCATAAAAAGTTAATTCAGTAAAACTAAGTTTTGTTTCGAAACTTTTTCCCGCGCTTTTTTGCCGTGCCCCATCGAGTTATGGAGCACGCACGACAGCCAATCACAAACGTTGCTATATCAAAGCTATGTTATAAATATATATATATATATATATATATATATATATATATATATATATATATATATATATATATATTCAGATAGACAGAATACGTGATTTATTTTTGTTTTTAATTAATATTTCTTGGTCGGTCAAAATGTCCGACCAGAACAAAATGGTCGGCCATTTCGTATTTTGGCCGATTGGCGACCGTTATAATCCACACTGGTCATCTGTTACGTGCTTTTCCGTTTAACACACTGCATGTGGGACAGAGAAGTCCCTTGGGTTTCAGGATAAGCCTGCATTCTAAGTACTGTTCAGCTCGTTAACAAACTCTGTCAGAAATCTGAGTTCCAGCGGCTCAATGGTAGAGCGTCTGGCTGCGTCTGGAGCCCAGAGTTTTTCTCTGAGTTTAACTACTTACGCCAGATTGTATAGCAAAAATAACTAAAACTTAAATATTTGACTCCAATTTTGTTGACTATTTTGTTTCTGTGGGTTTTTTTTAGCGGCAAAAAGACGTGGATCACACGAGATAACTGTTCAGGTTATTAACGAAAGCGGGAATACAATTGGGGATTTTCCTTTCGAATATAAGGATACAATAGCCAATAAATTGGTTGATGGACTATTAAAGAAAAAAAAGAATGATGGTAACTGGAGAAAAGGAAATGGAAAGGGAAAGGGAAAAGGAAAGGGAAAAGGAGAAAACAAAGGTACTTTCTTCTTTCTTTATATAGATACCGTCAGTGCATTACATATTCTTTTACACTTGTTTTAAAGTTTCTTTTACTATTTTTCTTATATGCATCTTTTTGTCAATGCTACCGTTTGCAAAATATCGTGTTTGTAAACGCTTTGTTTACCTTTAAAAACTAAGCTAACGTTCTACCATGGATAGTAAAGATACTGGATAGAAAACCTGATGGCATGAGCATGACAACCTTGTTGAAATTTGGGAGTTAAGAGAGATCCTACTATATTTAAGCAATAAGATTGCTTAAAACGATACTCGAACTGCCTGTGGCTGTAAATACGACAAAGTCGTATTAAGATAAAATGCTCGTCTATTGTTACTCATTTTAAAAGAAAAGATCAAGGTTTACTAGGTAAACCCACAATGAGTACATATATATGTCGACATAGTGTCATAGTCATGCATCTGAATGTAAGAATATAAAGAAGTTGAAGAAAAATTTACCTAAAAATCTCAGTAAAACAAGCATACTCACGCCATTCATGACATCACAATTGACTGTAAAGAAAAACATGGCGACTTGTATAGTGAGCTCTATATATAACTGGAGTGATATCCGCTATTCATTCACCGGGCAAAGATTGAAGCCAAACATGGCGGACATGTAGGCCTGAAGTACGTATAGTTCCAGTCTCCTTCGCGGTCTTTGGACCAAATCAGACTTGACCAGACCGCCACAAAGATATCACTCCAGTTATATATAGAGCTCACTGATTTAACCACAATCATTTGCGTGTAGTAAATATTGTTTCTTGCAAAATTATTGGAAGATACCGTTTTAAAACGATCAACTTTGGTAGGGATGATGTTGTTGATTACATAATCCAACTTAGCATGATAAACAATGATTAATTGTTGCTTGAGTAGATTTGAGGTCGCAAAACGTTGTGGTTAAGTGTACCGCCGCCATCTTTTTCTGTACCGTCAATTTTCAACTAGGTTTCAACCATTTTGCAAACTGAGTGAAATACGAACCAACCAAAGGGCTTAAAACACCTCGCATGACTATAGTTTGCTATCCATTTTTTTACAATTCATGCCGAAACCGACATTTTTAACACTGCTATTTGATACAAACCCCGTCTTTAGAGTTTAGAATTCATTATTATATCTTTTAAATGTAGTACTCAATGTTATAGTTTCGCTTGTGACTTGTGGTGGATTATGTATTTATGTGGTTATTTAAAATAATTATTTCAGTAAGGAACATTCTATTCTGGACTTTTTAGCTTCGGATTTTCTCCATTCAGCCAGCAACAGTAATTATCCAGTCGATACACCATTACTGGCGTATTTGTGTGACGTAGCGGCCAAAAAAGGCGCCGAGCACTTCTTTAATGCTTTGCTGAAGCTTGGTATATCCATGACGGCGTTGCAACATTCTGATGACTGTTATAAGGACTTTGCTCTGACTGCGATAGAACATGGTCATGAAGATCTGGCTGAAAAAATCGTTCAGTATAGGTAACAATATATAGTTACATAGTTACAAGAAAAATAATAGTACAATCTTAACCCTATCATGCAATGGCTTTCTGAGACGTTTTCCCTACACGAATAAATTCGTTTGGCGTTAAACAGAGTAAAAAGATAATGTTGTTCTACAACGACAAGGCGAATAAAAGGGTTAATTAAAAGTGTGTTTAACTCTTATATGCCTGGTTTCCGAGACGTCTCCCCTTGACGAGTAAAATCATGTCTGTCTTACTTGAAACAACATTTAAAAATGACAAAGTTACATTTTTCTTGCTTCGTTGTAGCCTGTGTACAGCCGCTCTCCCGTGAGAAGAAAATTTTGGGGAGAGAGCGTCTGTGAGTTCGAGGCGATAATCGTGTTCCAGGTCACGTGGATTTTAAGTAAATTATAATAATTATTGAATAACTTCATAATACTTTCAAAGTTTCTTTATTATATGTCGTGAAGAAACTAACACATTAAAAACTGTATTTGATCAAAAAGACGTGTGTGCGAGAACGAGAGTCTTTGAACAGCGTATTTACTATATAAACCAAAGGTCAGACTTCACGACCACGGTCAAGTACAATTTCATGTGTGTGGCTTCAAAAACATAGCGTTTTGTCCACACTGTCCGATTGACTGACTGTATCATATTCATAAATGTCGTTGTATGTTTTAATTCCAGTATCACAATTGTCAATTCAGATGTGCCATGATTAATAATAACAACCAACTCCTATAAATGTCGAAAATTAGGTATTTTTAAATCGTAGTCTTACCGACGATAGATTGTCCGTTGGAAATACTATTTCAGTTATACAATCAATCTGAATCTGTAATATTTGAAGTTGCTTGGTTTCAGTATCAGCGGCTGCCATAAATTACGTGTAATCAGAAGATAATTTGAAGAATCGAACGAGATACGGCAGTTGTTTACTTCGCTCGTATGTTCGTTGAATCTTCGTTCAACCAAATTATAATTTATGCTATCAGCAGCCAATTAAAACTTGTGTAATACAATAAGACTGTGTAAGGGCCAATCAGATATGGTTCCACGAATCCGTGGAATATCCACGTGACCTGGAACACGATTATCGCCTCGAACTCACAGACGCTCTCTCCCCAAAATTTTCTTCTCACGGGAGAGCGGCTGTACACAGGCTAGCTTCGTTGTTGAGATGTTTTAGTTGGTTTGATATGCAAATTGAGTATTTTGACGTCACACGTGCATAATGAGTTATCGGAGAAAGTTATATATCGTTGTTTTTATCAAACTAAACATAATTCGAAGGCAGCAAGTGTGTGTGTTCCTCCCACAATGCCAAACATGTAAAATTTCAAATTTTTCTTTGACGGTAGCAAAGATATATAACCATATCGGATAACTCATTATACACATGTGACGATTTGCGTATCAAAGAACCTGAAATATCTCAACAACGAAGCAAGGAAACGAAAAACTGCATAAGATATTACTTGGTCATTTGAAGTGTTCTTTCAAATATGATAAACTTAATTTTCGTTTGATATAGTCTCTTTAAAATAAGTTTACGCGTACAAACATGTGTAGAAAAATCTTTATTTCGTCCGGGGTAACTCAGGACTTTTTTAAAGCAGACTTTTTTAAACTAGAAAAAAATTAAATAATAAAGGTTTAAAGTGTTTAAATTAAATATAATAAATTTTTATATAAATATAAGTGTTTGAATAATAAATAAGTTATTTTGGCTTTTATGTATTTAACCACAACACAATTGTTATTTCTTATTTTTGTTTTCTTTATGTAAGGGAGGAAAATTTAAAGTTTGATGTCTCAGGAACGACTTTGAAAAAGTTGATTGCCGCGGTTGATGATGTGGTGTCGAGGGCAGAAAGTACGGTGAAAAATTGCTGGATTTTAAACAGTACACGACTTTGGATTTTTAATACGTTTTTCTCTGTATTTTAGACGAGTCTGATACCGATTCCGTTTCTGAGTATAACGATGATTCATGTGGAAGTGGGTATGGTGGAGATCTTGAGTCGGAAGAGATTAGCACGGAGGAAAATAGTAAGTGTGTCTGCGTCTGTGTCTGCATATGTGTGTCGGGGTCTGTGTCTGCGTCTGTGTATCTGCGTCTGTGTGTGTCTGTGTCTGTGTCTGTGTCTGTGTCTGTGTCTGTGTCTGTGTCTGTGTCTGTGTCTGTGTCTGTGTCTGTGTCTGTGTCTGTGTCTGTGTCTGTGTCTGTGTCTGTGTCTGTGTCTGTGTCTGTGTCTGTGTCTGTGTCTGTGTCTGTGTCTGTGTCTGTGTCTGTGTCTGTGTCTGTGTCTGTGTCTGTGTCTGTGTCTGTGTCTGTGTCTGTGTCTGTGTCTGTGTCTGTGTCTGTGTCTGTGTCTGTGTCTGTGTCTGTGTCTGTGTCTGTGTCTGTGTCTGTGTCTGTGTCTGTGTCTGTGTCTGTGTCTGTGTCTGTGTCTGTGTCTGTGTCTGTGTCTGTGTCTGTGTCTGTGTCTGTGTCTGTGTCTGTGTCTGTGTCTGTGTCTGTGTCTGTGTCTGTGTCTGTGTCTGTGTCTGTGTCTGTGTCTGTGTCTGTGTCTGTGTCTGTGTCTGTGTCTGTGTCTGTGTCTGTGTCTGTGTCTGTGTCTGTGTCTGTGTCTGTGTCTGTGTCTGTGTCTGTGTCTGTGTCTGTGTCTGTGTCTGTGTCTGTGTCTGTGTCTGTGTCTGTGTCTGTGTCTGTGTCTGTGTCTGTGTCTGTGTCTGTGTCTGTGTCTGTGTCTGTGTCTGTGTCTGTGTCTGTGTCTGTGTCTGTGTCTGTGTCTGTGTCTGTGTCTGTGTCTGTGTCTGTGTCTGTGTCTGTGTCTGTGTCTGTGTCTGTGTCTGTGTCTGTGTCTGTGTCTGTGTCTGTGTCTGTGTCTGTGTCTGTGTCTGTGTCTGTGTCTGTGTCTGTGTCTGTGTCTGTGTCTGTGTCTGTGTCTGTGTCTGTGTCTGTGTCTGTGTCTGTGTCTGTGTCTGTGTCTGTGTCTGTGTCTGTGTCTGTGTCTGTGTCTGTGTCTGTGTCTGTGTCTGTGTCTGTGTCCCTGTCCGTGTGTCCTGGTCCGTGTGTCCTGGTCCGTGTATCCTGGTCCGTGTGTCCTGGTCCGTGTGTCTGGGTCCGTGTGTCTGGGTCCGTGTGTCCGTATTCGTGTGTCTGGATCCGTGTGTCCGTATTGGTGTGTCTGGATTCGTGTGTCTGGATCCGTGTGTCCGTGTTCGTGTGTCTGGATTCGTGTGTCTGGATCCGTGTGTCCAGGTCCGCGCCTGTGTCTGTATATCTGTGTGTCCGCGTTAGCGTCTAGGTCTGGGATCTGGTCTACGTTTTTTCAATGCACAATAATTGTTCATTTATCAGGTGAAGAAGAAAAGGAGTTGTTGTTGTTGGATAATGAGAAATCTGAGGATAAATCTCAATATTGGTGGAAAATCTTGCTTGGACGCTGTAAAGTGATTCTGTTTATTCTGATCACGGTAAGTACTAGTAATAAACAACATCCTGTTTGTTTATAGTCAATTACAAAAAAGTACATAGTTTGAAATCCGGATAAGATTCATTGTTTGGTGTTTTTATTCAGTTTGTGCACTTCAACGATAACTAAACGCATTGTAGTTTCTGTATAGTAGAGCAGTTATCCAATAGCAACATTTGAGTTTAATGGTGTTAAAATATTGATAAACCTAAAACAAAGACCCCCACAACATAAATCGTAGCTCGATTGTTAGTCCCTTTGAAATTTGCCGGTTTTCTAGACAGTATATACTTCTCCTGACTATGGTTTAGTGCGTACCGTGTGGTATATCCATTTATTTTTTGAGACGGGAGAAAGCGCGGCTTATGTATAAATTTAAAATGTTTCTTCTTTGCGCCAGGAGGGTTATGTTTTTACCTCTGTCTGTCTGTCTGTCTGTCTGTCTGTCTGTCTGTCTGTCTGTCTGTCTGTCTGTCTGTCTGTCTGTCTGTCTGTCTGTCTGTCTGTCTGTCTGTCTGTCTGTCTGTCTGTCTGTCTGGATGTCGCCAGGATATCTCACAAAATACTGCACAGGTTTTCATGAAAGTTTATGGAAAGATTGATCATAGGTCAGGGACTAACCCATAAAAATTTGGTTGAAATTTGGATGAGAATTTAATAAAAATCTGACCACTAGTTTCTATGTATACGAGAAATGCTTGATTTCGATTACTATCCATATTTTATGCAAACGTTTTTGCATAATTGTGGTATCAAGCATCTTATTTATTCATACATGTGTAGGCTTTGTGAGCTAGTCTGGTTTGCAGGATGGCTCGTTTTCTTTTTAAACATCCCTAATAACCCGCTGAATGAGGTATATACAGAGTGCCATGATGTGCTTGAACTGATTTAATATATACATTATAGACAGCATCTCAAAGAATTTACTACGGTATTTTATTCATTTGCAGATTTTCGTTCTCATATTGTTTGTATTGTGTTCACATTACATTTTCCGCAATGATGGATCTCCAACCATGCCGGTTAATTCAAGTGAAATGTTTATACACAGAAGCCGCTCTTTCTTATGGGGTTGTCAACAACAAATTACTGCTATGAAAAACCAAAGCTATATGAACTACATATCAAGAACGTCGAATATGATGTCTATTGGTTACATTGAGATCTTTACTAGACAACCCGCTGTAAACGAAAAAAAACGCGTGCCACATGTACTAAGAAACTGCTGTGCCAGTTGTACTTGCCCAAAACGAGATACTGCTCTGAAAAATGAAAGATCTATGAAGTACGTCTTAAATACCTCAAATATGACGTCCTACGATCACATTGAGGTCTTTGCTGGACAACCCGCTGTAAACGAAAGAAAACGTGTGCCATGTATACAAAGAAACTGCTCTGCCTGTTGTACTTGCCAAAAACGAAATCCTGCTATGAAAAACGAAAGTCAGTACGGCAATGATGAATCTCTCTCCATACCGGTTAATTCAAGTGAAATGTTTATACAACAACAACAACAACAACAACAACAACAACAACAACAACAACAACAACAACAACAACAACAACAACAACAACAACAACAACAACAACAACAACAACAACAACAACAACAACAACAACAACAACAACAACAACAACAACAACAACAACAACAACAACAACAACAACATCAACAACAACAACAACAACAACAACAACAACAACAACAACAACAACAACAACAACAACAACAACAACAACAACAACAACATCAACAACAACAACAACAACAACAACAACAACAACAACAACAACAACAACAACAACAACAACAACAACAACAACAACAACAACAACAACAACAACAACAACAACAACAACAACAACAACAACAACAACAACAACAACAACAACAACAACAACAACAACAACAACAACAACAACAACAACAACAACAACAACAACAACAACAACAACAACAACAACAACAACAGACCCCACAGAAACTCAATTTCGTGAATGGCAACTCTTTATTGGAAAACGAAGACTCTTATCAGAGTAGTGTCAACTTTCAGGAAGGCTACTACGATGTTGACTCTGATGCCGATAATCCGCCAAATTATCTAAGCGAGGGGAACCCAAGAAGTGAAGGCTCGAATGACATCGACAGAGAGCAGACTGTGGTTATTAGAAATATTCCCGGCAAAACAACGAATGGATTTTTTCGTCAGTTTATTGAAGAAAAGCATTGCCAAGGGGTGATTAAAATGGCAAAAGCAAAAAATAGTCGTGTAGCTGTTTCAACCAAGCCAGAGGCAGAACGTGCGTTGGAAATGTTTGATGGTTTAAAATGGAAACAAGGTACACTGAAGGTAAAAATGGGCGATTCTAAGTTGTCGTCTAAAAAGAAACCAGTCAAAAACAAACCCAAAGAAAAGAACCCTGCTCAAGTCGAAAATCTAACAGTTAGGCTACACAATGTTTCTCCAACCACGAGCACAGCAGAACTTGAAAAGTTCATAGCAGAAACTTGTAAAGGCGTTGAAATTTTAAAACTTGTTAAAGCAGAAAAAATGTACACTGTTAAATTCGAAACGGAGAATGATTGCAAAAAAGTGTATGGAACTCTAGGTAAAATGACTTTTAAAGGGAAGAACATAAAATCGACTTGGAGAAGTCAATCGGGAAAGCAACGCGAGGGAGAAAATCCATACGTCGTCGTGAGCAAACTCAATCCGAAGTTTCAAGAGAATGCAGTGAGAAGTTTCTTCGAAAACAAGGAATGTAAGGGAGTCATCAAAGTTGAGAAGAAACCAAATACTTCACGAATGTATTTTGAAACTGCAGATTCAGCAGTGAAAGCTCTCAGGGTGATGGATGGATTTGTGATAGACGGAAAGAAGCTAAAAGTTTCTTTGGTTGTTGGAGTGTCACGAGAAACGCGAAACAAAGAATTGGGTGGCCAGTTAGACAAGTACATCGCAGATGTGGAGAAAGAAAAAACTGATCTGTTGCACAAGAATAGCAATGAACAGAAAAAGCTTGAGAATTCAGTTGACAATTTAAACCAAAGACGTCAGTTACACCCAAAAGGGCTTCTATTGGACGAGATTGAACAACTACTTGAGGAAAAAAGAAAAACCTATAGACAAAAACAAGAGGACCTAAAGAATCAAATAAAGGAGTTTGAAAGTAAATACAAAGAACTGTTGGACTGCATTTTGGTTGAAGCTGAAGTTCGCCAATGTGTTAACGATGATTCTGATATTACGAAAGTTATTGCTCGTGAAAAGAAAGCTATGGATCCGGAATTCAAAAGGTTCAGGGCAAGCCTGCCAATTTACGCCAAACGCAACGAAATTATAGAAATTGTTCGGAAAAAACAAGTTCTTTTTCTTATCGGAGAGCCGGGTTTTGAGAAGAGCATGCTAAGTGAGGTGCTCAACGGAAGCAAGAATTTGGAACAGTACTCGTGCATATTGATCGACGAAGCCCATGAAAGGAGTATTCAAACCGATTTACTTCTGGCCATGATCAAGCAAATCCTACAGCAACACCCCGATCTCAAATTAATTGTCACTTCGGCAACCCTAAATACCGAGATATTCCGAAAATACTTCCAAAAAAACAACGTCGACTGTCCGTTGATTAAAGTACAAAGGAGAGCATTTCCAGTCGAACGAGTCTATGCAAAGGTCCGCCAGGGCGATTACGTCGAACAAACGTTCGAGAAAGTGTTGGAGGTGTGCGAAAGCGGCGAGGAGGGAGATATCCTGATATTTTTAACGCAGAAAAACGAAATAGAGAAAAGATGTGAGAAGTTGCAGAAGAAATTGGGCAGTGCTAATAATATTATTCTACCGCTTCAAGGCAAACTCCAGCCAGAGGAACAGGAGAAAGTATTCAAGGAAACTTCGAAGGGAAAGAGGAAGATCGTAGTAGCGAGAAACAGTGCTGAGACATTGATCACAATCAATGATATTCGAATTGTGATTGATTCGGGAATGGTGAAAGAGCCTTCGTTCGATCCCGCGCGCAATATGACCACATTGGATATCAAGATGGTGAGCCGCAGTTCTGCAGTGCAGCGATCTTGCCGAGCGGGTTCCGCAAGTACCGGAAAATGTTACAGAAGTCGCTCTTTCTGTTGGAGTTTTCAACAACGAGTTACTGCTATGAAAAATCAAACGTCTATGAACTACATATCAAGTACGTCAAATATGACGTCTATTGGTTACATTGAGATCTTTACTAGACAACCCGCTGTAAACGAAAGAAAACGCGTGCCATATGTACAAAGAAACTGCTGTGCCAGTTGTACTTGCCCAAAACGAGATACTGCTATGAAAAATGAAAGATCTATGAAGTACGTGTTAAGTACCTCAATTGTTCTTGTCGGAAAGCCGGGTCTTGGGAAGAGCAGGCTAAGTTTACTCATCGGAAGAAAGAATTTGGAACAGTACTCGTACATATTGATCGACGAAACCCATGAAAGGAGTATTCAAACCGATTTACTTCTCGCCATGATCAAGCAAATCCTACCGCAACACCCAGATCTCATATTAATTGTCACTTCGGCAACTCTCAATACCGAGATATTCCGAAAATACTTCCCGAAAAACAATGTCGACTGTCCGTTGATTAAAGTACAAGGGAGAACATTTCCAGCCGAAAGAGTCTATGCAAAGGTCCACCAGGGCGATTACGTCGAACAAACGTTCGAGAAAGCGGTGGAGGTGTGTGAAAGCGGCGAGGAGGGAGATATCCTGATATTTATAACGCAGCAAAACGAGATCGAGAAAACATGTGAGAAGTTGCAGAAGAAATTGGGCAGTGCTAATAATATTATTCTACCGCTTCAAGGCAAACTCCAGCCAGAGGAACAGGAGAAATTATTCAAGGAAACTTCGAAGGGAAAGAGGAAGATCGTAGTAGCGAGAAACAGTGCTGAGACATTGATCACAATCAATGGTATTCGAATTGTGATTGATTCGGGAATGGTGAAAGAGCCTTCGTTCGATCCCGCGCGCAATATGACCACATTGGATATCAAGATGGTGAGTCGCAGTTCTGCGGTGCAGCGGTCTTGCCGAGCGGGTTGCGCAAGTACCGGAAAATGTTACAGAAGCCGCTCTTTCTGTTGGCGTTTTCAACAACGAGTTACTGCTATAAAAAATCAAAGGTCTATGAACTACATATCAAGTACGTCAAATATGACGCCTATTGGTTACATTGAGATCTTTACTAGTCAACCCGCTGTAAACGAAAGAAAACGCGTGCCATATGTACAAAGAAACTGCTGTGCCAGTTGTACTTGCCCAAAACGAGGTACTGCTATGGAAAATGAAAGATCTATGAAGTACGTGTTAAGTACCTCAATTGTTCTTGTCGGAAAGCCGGGCAAGAGCAAGCTAAGTTTACTCATCGGAAGAAAGAATTTGGAACGGTACTCGTGCATATTGATCGACGAAGCTATGTTAATAAAAATGTCAATCATCGTTGACGGACTTATAATTCTTTGGCTGGTATCAGGTGAGTTTGTCGAAGAAACACAGTGTAGCTAATAAGACGTTAACAATCTTCTTTGATCAATACATGCATGGAAAGTGCCAAGCATGGAAAGTGTCATACATAAGAGCATATGAACAGTTTTTCACAAAGGAGCGAGGTTAGTGAGAATAGAGCAAAGGCAGAATATTTTGCCGTAAGAACCAATCATTAAGCGAGGGTTTTATTATATGGCCTAACTTTTTTAGTTTTATCTGAATGTCGAGAACACAAGCAGCAAAACCAAAAACCGACTTTTAACGGAAACACTTTTAGTTACCCTAAACACTCTCGTATTAAAATTCAATTTTCCGATTTTTGTTTTTCAATTTTTGTAATGACCGGCTTTACTGGTTTGTAGGGACCGTTCATGAACCAATCAAATTAGAGAAACTCAGAAAAGTCGTGTTAAGACCGCTCGCGCGTGATCCATACAATATTAAAATATATAAAGATATAATAATTATCTATATAATAAAAAAATGTATCGAGTTTCAAAGCTTATAATTATGAGAAGCCGATAAGTTTAATGTCACATAGCTCACATGATGATTGTAGTCACTTTTAAGTAGATATTTAGAAGCGTTTTTCCAAACAAGATAATGCTCAAGAATTGGTATAGGCTTTTTGTCCGTTTGAATGTTTTGGTGCTCTCGAATTCTCTCCACAACATCGGCAAAGTTACGTTTAAAGTTGTGTTTTCTTTGCATTTTAGTTTGGTTTTATGACAATTATTCAGTTTCTGAGGGTGATCATGAAGTCTGTAGACGTCCGAATTTTCTGTCCGTTGTTGGTAAAGGACATAAAAACGACACTTCATATCAAGGCAAAACAGTTGCAAAAAGTTGCATGTCTGGCGTTTGGCTAATCCGCATTCTGGCTATTGTGTTGTCCATTATAAACATTGTAAGTGTAAAACGATGTAGATGTAGATGTACATGCAGATGCAGATGCAGATGCAGATGCAGATGCAGATGCAGATGCAGATGCAGATGCAGATGAAGATGAAGATGAAGATGAAGGTGAAGATGAAGATGCAGATGCAGATGTAGATTCCGATGCAGATGAAGATGCGTGCGCAGATGCAGATGCAGATGTACATGTACATGTACATACAGATGTACATGTACATATACATGTACATACAGATGTACATACAGATGCAGATGCAGATGCAGATGTAGATGTAGATGCAGATTCAGATTCAGATGTACATGTAGATGTACATGCAATGTACATGTGCATTGCAGATGCGGATGAAGATGCAGATGTACATGTACATCTGCATCTTCATCTACATCTACATCTACATCTGCATCTGCATCTACGTCTACATCTACATCATGCAGATGTACATACGGATGCAAATGAAGATGCAGATGTAGATGTACATGCAGATGCAGATGGAGATGGAGATGGAGATGTACATGCAGATGCAGATGTACATGTACATGTAGATGCATATGTAGATGCAGATGCAGATGTGCATGTTAATGCAGAAGCAGATGTACTTGTAGATGCACATGCAGATGTACATGTACATGCAGATGTAGGTGCAGATGCAGATGTAGATGTACATGCAGATGCAGATGTACATGTAGATGTAGATGTAGGTAGATGTACATGCAGATGTAGATGTATATGCAGATGTACATGTACATGTACATGTACATGTACATACAGATGCAGATGTAGATGTGGATGTACATGTACATACAGATGCAGATGTAGATGCAGATGCAGGTGCAGATTCAGATGCAGATGCAGATACAGATGTAGATGTAGATGTAGATGTAGATGTAGATGCAGATGCAGATTTAGATGCAGATGTACATGTGCATGCAGATGTAGATGTAGATGCAGATGTAGATGCAGCTGTACATGTACATCTGCATCTGCATCTACATCTACATCTACATTTACATCTACATCTACATCTACATCTACATCTACATCTACATCTACATCTACATCTACATCTACATCTACATCTACATCTACATCTACATCTACATCTACATCATACGGATGTACATACAGATGCAAATGAAGATGCAGATGTAGATGTACATGTAGATGCAGATGTAGATGCAGATGTAGATTTAGATGTAGATGTAGATGCAGATGCAGATGTAGATGCAGATGCAGACGCAGATGCGGATGTACATGAAGATGCAGATGTACGTGTAGATATATAATTTTCTTTTTAAGTAATTGATGCTAATACCTGTAAATCGGTGAAAGAATCGTCTTGATTTACATAAACTTTTCGTTTGATATTTTTAGTTCGTACTTTTAAAGTAATCGATAAAATTAACGTTTCTATGCATCGGATTTTTGAATACGATTTGGCTCTCGTCAGTATATGAGATAAAGATCGCCTGCTCATGTTTTATTTGTCACTCGACTTCACTTATAATAGCCAAACTAGCACGTGACTATACAATTGAAACGTTAGCTTTACAACTGAGCTGCAGTAGCTCAATAGTAATTAGAACGGTTAATGAAAGTTCCAGGTTTGAACCTTGTCTGGGGTTCAGAAAACTTTTCTGAGTATTTGACCTTGACGAACGTCCACCAAAGTTCTGCTACATACCAAGCTTGAAAACGTACCATAAGTGATACGTATACATGTAGTGATATGTTCGTTTTAAAAGCTACTTTGAACAATACAGTATTTTTTTCTGTCAATCCTATTATTTCCACTTCTATTTTGCGCGAGGGTAGAAGTATTTGTTTTTATATTACTATTTTTTTAGATTGTACATACTCTGGTTTTGCTTGAGCTTGATGTCAAATTGTCATATTCATCCACTGGTGAGAGCTATTCATTAGATGTCGAGTATCCATCCAGTGACCAGATTATGTGGTATTTTGGGGCTGAAGTAACGCTATTCAGCTGTGATGCTGCACTCGGTACTCTAATGCTTTCTATTTTCTTGGTGGGCGTTTTCTGTTTATTTAGAAAATGCCGACGTAAGTGTCGTTCGATATCATCAGGTGAGTTTATCGAAGAAACGCAGTGTAGCTAATAATACGTTAACAGGACTATCTGGTTAATAAATGCATAGAAAGTGTCATCCATAAGAGCAATAAGAACAGTTTTGCACAACTGAGCAAGGTTTGTGCGAAAAGATAATTTTCAAGTGAATTTTCAAGTGAATTTTCATTAAAATTTGCGATCCAACTTTTTTTTGCAATTGATGATTCGTCTTCCTTATGCCCACATTGGAAGACAGGTTTACCCTGTCTTCGATCTCGATAGTGTATCCTGGAATAAAGTTTACATATACAAGTTATTTTGACTATCTGTATAACAACCAGAGTTAGACGACATTTTCAAGTATGTATGTGATGTATCCTTAATCGAAAGCAATCAGTACTTGACAAAAAGGAATTCGAGACTCACACACAAGTTCTTGTCATGTACCTTCCTGAAAAACACGCTCCGTTGTTGTCGTTTTGTAATAGGCACACGATGGGTTTTCCCCGTGATGAACTGCTGTAAATCCTCTTAGCACCAAATATTCCCATTAAAACTACTTCAAACATGTCACAGAAGTAGATGTCGGCGTTCACACCTTTATCTTTGACAAAATAGATGGGTTATTTTACACTAAGCTTTCCTTCTCTTCTCTTCTTCGCTTCCGATCGCGATAGTACATCGTTCTTGTCGCAAAAAAGAAATAGCATACAGCGCTATTCTAGCATATCAATTGGGTTCATTCGAGAGTAAAAACATTATGCACCTGTTTGGCATAGGTTTTAAAAATATTCTGACAAAAGAACTTGAAGTTGTTGCGTTCATGTATTTCTAGTAGATCGTTATTACGAGTTTTTCTGGAAAATTTTAAGTTGGTACAACAATTCTTTCTTGAGTTACAGGTTTTTGAATTATATTATTGCTGATGTCAGCATAATTTTCAAATGTCGTTAAAAGTCACTTCGTACGTGCACGCAATTTAACGTGCATTGCTTGGTTAAGATTTAGAAGTGAGGTCTAATTATATCTGATGTACAATCTAAAAATTCTGGTTGAAACTACACTTTTTATGAAAATCCCTTTTGTGGCCGCCATTTCAGCCTCGTATCCAGGCGCTTTTTGTTTACTAGTACGCCGCCGCGTATGTTGCGCGCGTACTGTACCATGTAAACTTTATTCCAGAATACGCTATTGCCGGAAAAAAACTAAACCTGTCTTCCAGTGTGGCTATACCTGAAGACGAATCATCAGAATGCATCGTCAAGCCGTATGAAGACAAGCCGATTGCGAATAAAATGGATCGCAAATTGTAATCAGCAAATGCGACTTGAAAATTACCTTTTTGCACACACTTCGCTCCTTTTGTACAAAACTGCTCTTATAGGTGGTTTTCACTTTGACGTCACAAAATTCTAAAATCTAAATTATTAAAACTATAAAGTTGGTTGTTTTATATATTTTGTAGATCGTTATTATGAGTTTTTCTGGAAATTTTTAAGTCGATACAATCATTCCTTCTTGAGTTAGAGAGTTTTGAATTATATTATTGCTGATGTCAGCATAATTTTCAAATGTCGTTAAAAGCCACTTTGTACACACAATTCAACGTACAATGCTTAGTTAAGTTTTAGAAGTGACGTCTAATTACAATCTAAAAATTTTGGTTGAAATTTCACTTTACGTGAGCATTTGATTTTTTTGGCCGCTATATTTGTGTACCTCACTAACGCTAATTAGGTACACAACATGGCTGCAGCCTCCTAGTCATTTTGGCTATTTGCATTAGAACCAGAGGTAGACGACACTTTCAAGTGTATATGTATAGGTTATTTTGAGGCTACGAGGGGATATGTGATTTATTCACCGAGAGCGTAGCCCGAGGTGAATAAACACGTATCCCTCGAGGGCATATTTAATATATTCCACGAAAAGAACAAAGGAAACCGAGCCATGTGAAAATTAAATTCAATTTATTCTTAATCGAACGCAAATAGTACTTTGATAAAAACCGTTTTTCTGAGCGAGGTTTTTTTTACACTAAGCTTTCCTTCTCTTCTTCTCTTCTTCGTAAAAGACATAAATGATGTTGGTAAAGGACATAAAAACGACACTTCATATCAAGTTGCGACAAGTGGCATGTTTCGTCAGGCCTCGAGTCGCTTGCTCTTTCCACGAGTTTTCGTTCTGGTATTTGTAAGTAGATGTATAATATATGTATATACGTATAAATGTTTATTTGTGCATATGTATGTATGTATGTATGTATGTATGTATGTATGTATGTATGTATGTATGTATGTATGTATGTATGTATGTATGCATGTATGCATGTATGCATGTATGCATGTATGCATGTATGCATGTATGCATGTATGCATGTATGCATGTATGCATGTATGCATGTATGCATGTATGCATGTATGCATGTATGCATGTATGCATGTATGCATGTATGCATGTATGCATGTATGCATGTATGCATGTATGCATGTATGCATGTATGCATGTATGCATGTATGCATGTATCTACATCTGCATCTGCATCTGCATCTGCATCCACATCTACATCTACATCATGCAGATGTACATACAGATGCAAAAGCAGATGTAGATGTACATGCAAATGCAGATGTAGATGTAGATGTAGATGTAGATGTAGATGTAGATGTAGATGTAGATGTAGATGTAGATGTAGATGTAGATGTAGATGTAGATGTAGATGTAGATGTAGATGTAGATGTAGATGCAGATGCAGATGCAGATGCAGATGCAGATGCAGATGCAGATGCAGATGCAGATGCAGATGCAGATGCAGATGCAGATGCAGATGCAGATGCAGATGCAGATGCAGATGCAGATGCAGATGCAGATGCAGATGCAGATGCAGATGCAGATGCAGATGCAGATGCAGATGCAGATGCAGATGCAGATGCAGATGCAGATGCAGATGCAGATGCAGATGCAGATGCAGATGCAGATGCAGATGCAGATGCAGATGCAGATGCAGATGCAGATGCAGATGCAGATGCAGATGCAGATGCAGATGCAGATGCAGATGCAAATGCAGATGCAGATGCAGATGCAGATGTACATGTACATGTACATGCAGATGTAGATGTAGATGTAGATGTAGTGTAGATGTAGATGTAGATGTAGATGTAGATGTAGATGTAGATGTAGATGTAGATGTAGATGTAGGTGTAGATGTAGATGTAGATGTAGATGTAGATGTAGATGTAGATGTAGATGTAGATGTAGATGTAGATGTAGATGTAGATGTAGATGTAGGTGTAGATGTAGATGTAGATGTAGATGTAGATGTAGATGCAGATGTACATGTACATGTACATACAGATGCAGATGCAGATGCAGATGCAGATGCAGATGCAGATGCAGATGCAGATGCAGATGCAGATGCAGATGCAGGTGCAGATGCAGATGCAGATGCAGATGCAGATGTAGATGTAGATGTAGAGCAGATGCAGAAGTAGATTTAGATGCAGATGCAGATGTACATGTGCATGCAGATGTAGATGTAGATGCAGATGTAGATGCAGCTGTACATGTACATCTGCATCTGCATCTGCATCTACATCTACATCTACATCTACATCTACATCTACATCTACATCTACATCTACATCTACATCTACATCTACATCTACATCTACATCTACATCTACATCTACATCTACATCTACATCTACATCTACATCATACAGATGTACATACAGATGCAAATGAAGATGCAGATGTAGTTGTACATGCAGATGCAGATATAGGTGCAGATGTAGATGCAGATGGAGATGTAGATGTAGATTTAGATGTAGATGCAGATGCAGATGCAGATGCGGATGTACATGCAGATGCAGATGTACGTGTAGATATATAATTTTCTTTTTAAGTAATTTATGCTAATACCTGTAAATCGGTGAGAGAATCGTCTTGATTTACATAAACTTTTCGTTTGATTTTTTTAGTTCGTACTTTTAAATAATCGATAAAATTAACGTTTCTATGCATCGGATTTCTGAATACGATTTGGCTCTCGTCTGTATATGAGATAAAGATCGCCTGCTCATGTTTTATTTGTCACTGTCTTCACTTATAATAGCCAAACTAGCACGTGACTATACAATTGAAACGTTAGCTTTACAACTGAGCTGCAGTAGCTCAATAGTAATTAGAACGGTTAATGAAAGTTCCAGGTTTGAACCTTGTCTGGGGTTCAGAAAACTTTTCTGAATATTTGACCTTGACGAACGTCCACCAAAGTTCTGCTACATACCAAGCTTGAAAACGTACCATAAGTGATACGTATACATGTAGTGATATGTTTGTTTTAAAAGCTACTTTGAACAATACAGTATTTTTTTTCTGTCAATCCTATTATTTCCACTTCTATTTTGCGCAAGGGTAGAAGTATTTGTTTTTATATTACTATTCTTTTAGATTGCATATACTCTGGTTTTGCTTGAACTTGCTAACAAATTGTTATATTCATCCACTTGGTATTTTGGGGCTGAAGTAACGCTATCCATCTTTGGTGCTGCACTCGCTGCTCTGTTTTCTATTTTCCTGGTGAACGTTTTCTGTTTATTTAGAAAATGCCGACGTGAGTGTCGTTCGATATCAGGTGAGTTTATCGAAGAAACGCAGTGTAGCTAATAATACGTTAACAGGACTATCTGGTTAATAAATGCATGGAAAGTGTCATCCATAAGAGCAATAAGAACAGTTTTGCACAACTGAGCAAGGTTTGTGCGAAAAGATAATTTTCAAGTGAATTTTCATTAAAATTTGCGATCCAAATTTTTTTTGCAATTGATGATTCGTCTTCCTTATGCCCACATTGGTAGACAGGTTTACCCTGTCTTCGATCTCGATAGTGTATCCTGGAATAAAGTTTACATATACAAGTTATTTTGGCTATCTGCATAACAACCAGGGTTAGACGACATTTTCAAGTATATATGTGATGTATCGTTAATCGAAAGCAAACAGTACTTGACAAAAAGGAATTCGAGACTCACACACAAGTTCTTGTCATGTACCTTCCTGAGAAATACGCTCCATTGTTGTCGTTTTGTAATAGGCACACGATGGGTTTTCCTCGTGATGAACTGCTGTAAATCCTCTTAGCACCAAATATTCCCATTAAAACTACTTCAAACATGTCACAGAAGTAGATGTCGGCGTTCATTTCACGCCTTTATCTTTGACAAAATAGATGGGGTTTTTTACACTACGCTTTCCTTCTCTTCTTCGCTTCCGATCGCGATAGTACATCGTTCTTGTCGCAAGAAAAGAAATAGCATACAGCGCTATTCTAGCATATCAATTGGGTTCATTCGAGAGTAAAAACACTATGCACCTGTTTGGCATAGGTTTTAAAAATATTCTGACAAAAGAACTTGAAGTTGTTGCGTTCATGTATTTCTAGTAGATCGTTATTACGAGTTTTTCTGGAAAATTTTAAGTTGGTACAACAATTCTTTCTTGAGTTACAGGTTTTTAAATTATATTATTGCTGATGTCGGCATAATTTTCAAATGTCGTTAAAAGTCACTTCGTACGTGCACGCAATTTAACGTGCATTGCTTGGTTAAGATTTAGAAGTGAGGTCTAATTATATCTGATGTACAATCTAAAAATTCTGGTTGAAACTACACTTTTTATGAAAATCCCTTTTGTGGCCGCCATTTCAGCCTCGTATCCAGGCGCTTTTTGTTTACTAGGACGCCGCCGCGTGTGTTGCGCGCGTACTGTACCATGTAAACTTTATTCCAGAATGCGCTATTGCCAGATCGGAAAAAAACTAAACCTGTCTTCCAGTGTGGCTATACCTGAAGACGAATCATCAGAATGCATGTCAAGCCGTATGAAGACAAGCCGATTGCGGATAAAATGGATCGCAAATTGTAATCAGCAAATGCGACTTGAAAATTACCTTTTTGCACACACTTCGCTCCTTTTGTACAAAACTGCTCTTATAGGTGGTTTTCACTTTGACGTCACAAAATTCTAAAATCTAAATTATTAAAACTATAAAGTTGGTTGTTTTATATATTTTGTAGATCGTTATTACGAGTTTTTCTGGAAATTTTTAAGTCGATACAATCATTCCTTCTTGAGTTAGAGAGTTTTGAATTATATTATTGCTGATGTCAGCATAATTTTCAAATGTCGTTAAAAGCCACTTTGTACACACAATTCAACGTACAATGCTTAGTTAAGTTTTAGAAGTGACGTCTAATTACAATCTAAAAATTTTGGTTGAAATTTCACTTTACGTTAGCATTTGATTTTTTTGGCCGCCATATTTGTGTACCTCACTAACGCTAATTAGGTACACAACATGGCTGCAGCCTCCTAGTCATTTTGGCTATTTGCATTAGAACCAGAGGTAGACGACCCTTTCAAGTGTATATGTATAGGTTATTTTGAGGCTACGAGGAGATATGTGATTTATTCACCGAGAGCGTAGCCCGAGGTGAATAAACACGTATCCCTCGAGGGCATATTTAATATATTCCACGAAAAGAACAAAGAAAACCGAGCCATGTGAAAATTAAATTCAATTTATTCTTATTGAACGCAAATAGTACTTTGATAAAAACCGTTTTTCTGAGCGAGGTTTTTTTACACTAAGCTTTCCTTCTCTTCTTCTCTTCTTCGTAAAAGACATAAATGATGTTGGTAAAGGACATAAAAACGACACTTCATATCAAGTTGCGACAAGTGGCATGTTTCGTCAGGCCTCGAGTCGCTTGCTCTTTCCACGAGTTTTCGTTCTGGTATTTGTAAGTAGATGTATAATATATGTATATACGTATAAATGTTTATTTGTGCATATGTATGTATATATGTATGTATGTATGTATGTATGTATGTATGTATGTAGGTATGCATGTATGTATGTATGTATGTATGCATGTATGCATGTATGCATGTATGCATGTATGCATGTATGCATGTATGCATGTATGCATGTATGCATGTATGCATGTATGCATGTATGCATGTATGCATGTATGCATGTATGCATGTATGCATGCATGCATGCATGCATGTATGCATGTATGCATGTATGCATGTATGCATGTATGCATGTATGCATGTATGCATGTATGCATGTATGCATGTATGCATGTATGCATGTATGCATGTATGCATGTATGCATGTATGCATGTATGCATGTATGCATGTATGCATGTATGCATGTATGCATGTATGCATGTATGCATGTATGCATGTATGCATGTATGCATGTATGCATGTATGCATGTATGCATGTATGCATGTATGTATGCATGTATGCATGTATGCATGTATGCATGTATGCATGTATGCATGTATGCATGTATGCATGTATGCATGTATGCATGTATGCATGTATGCATGTATGCATGTATGCATGTATGCATGTATGCATGTATGCATGTATGCATGTATGCATGTATGCATGTATGCATGTATGCATGTATGCATGTATGCATGTATGCATGTATGCATGTATGCATGTATGCATGTATGCATGTATGCATGTATGCATGTATGCATGTACGTACGTATGTATGTATGTATGTATGTATGTATGTATGTATGTATGTATGTATGTATGTATGTATGTATGTATGTATGTATGTATGTATGTATGTATGTATGTATGTATGTATGTATGTATGTATGTATGTATGTATGTATGTATGTATGTATGTATGTATGTATGTGTGTATGTATGTATGTATGTATGTATGTATGTATGTATGTATGTAATAGATGCAGCTCAACTAAAAGTGGGATAGTTTTGAAAGTTTGCTAGCTTTTCCCGCAAGCTGACGCCACTCGCGCCATTTTACGTCATTCGTGATCTTCATATACTCTTATAAATGCACGGGGTCCAGCCAATCAGAGCGTGCGTAGAGGACACCTTATTTTCTAAATACATATATCATATATAAATTTTATATATATATATATATATATATATATATATATATATATATATATATATATATATATATATACGTGTGGGTTTTGGTCTACGAAACGCAAAGAGTGCTCGATAACATATAGTTAGAGCAAATATATATTTTCGCTTACCTCAAAAGTCTGCAACAGGCTGTTTCATATAAAAAAGAATCTTCAGGCAGATGTGCCTGAAGATTGTTTTTTAGATGAAAAAGCCTATTGCAGACTTTTGAGTAAGCGAATATATATATATATATATATATATATATATATATATATATATACGTGTGGGTTTTGGTCTACGAAACGCAAAGAGTGCTCTATAACATATAGTTAGAGCAAATATAGATTTTCGCTTACCTCAAAAGTCTGCATAAATTAATAATATATATATATATATAAATTAATATATAAATATATATATATATATAAATTAATATATATATATATAAATTAATAATATATAAATTATATATAATATAATATATATATATATATATAAGTAGCAGATAAACCCCCCCCCCCCCCCCATATAGGTAAACAAAGGGATACTACCTCATTAATATTCAGCGTGACTCACGCACCGTGACTCACGCATGACGAACGCATGACGAACGCATGACGAACGCATGTAACATTATTGGGCAAGATTGGTATAATTATAGTATACATGAAATTAGATAAGCTCGGACATTACGATGTTAGAATTACACATGGTCTGGTCGGCTAAGTTCGTTGGAGGAATCAATACTTGTTCGAGATTTTAGAGAAAGATTGGAACGTTTGTTGAAAGCCGTTTAGAACTGAGACATGAATACTCGACGATCTAGAAACCGTAAATGTGAAGCCTGGGGAAATAAAATACATGTCGACGAAGTGTCCGTTGTCGAATACCAAAAGCTGTTACCATTGATAGAAACCATATACACAGACGCCATCGCCACTGAAATCGAGAAATTATGCGAAGAAAACTGTTGTGGTTGTAAGATTGATCACCCCAGCCAGCGCCAGCATGATTGCCTCATGAAGGAAGAAAGATGGGAATAGTCTTAGGACTTAGGACTATAGTTTTAGGACTATAAGGACAAGAGTTTTAGGACTTAGTCCTAAGTCCTAAGACTATATACTCCTAAGTCCTAAAACTGTAGTCCTAAGTCCTTAGACTATAGTCCTAAGTCCTAAGTCTATAGTCCAAGGTGGAGAAAGATAAATAGATAATAAGAAATTTATCTTTCTCCTCCTCCTCCTCCTCTTTCTCCTCCTCCTCCTCCTCCTCCTCTTTCTCCTCCTCCTCCTCTTTCTCCTCCTCCTCTTCCTCTTCCTCCTCCTCCCCCCTTTCTCCCGCTCCTCCTCTTTGCCAAGTCTTTCTCTGTCGGGTCGCCCAAACTTTCCCAGTTATGAAAGAAATTATGTTTAAGCGTCGCTTGTTCAACGGTAGGAGGCGGTGTTACAAAATATGTTTTAAGTGTAGCAGGGAAACCCCACGGAAGGTCGTCAGTTTCTTGCTTTATCTCCGTTGTCAAATTTGGTGTATTTTTCCGAGGCTGAGTTTGAAGATTATCTATTTTTATTCGGCTCAAAATTATTTTCATTAACTCCCTCGGTAATATAGGCCTTGGGACACGCAGTACAGAAACCAATTGAATGTAAAAAAGATAAGGGAGATCCTAAGTTACAAAATTTACAATGATTCTTATCCTGATAGAAATCTTTCCATGAACATTTAGGACACTGAAGTAAATATACAACATGTGCAATACTTTGACAGTGTTCACATTCTCCAGTAAGTTCTTCATTTCTCTCCGCGTCCTCTCCACTCCATTGCACCGGGTCCGACTCTTCTTGTTCAGTTTCGGAGTCAGTTTCTTCGTCTTCGCTTTCGGATTCCGGCTCTTGATGTTCGTGACGTGCCAGCATGGTCAAAACTTAAAACATTTTCAATGAGACTTTTATCAATTTTCAAATTTGCTAGTCCTTTAACAAAAATATCTAAACCAAGGGCTCGGGAATCTTGGCATCGTATTCTGTTAGACAATATTCTATCAAATCAGTGATATTTGTTCTTGATATAGTTTTTCCGTTATATACTATTTCCCCTCTTGAATTCCACGTGAGAAGACCTCCAGGGGTAACCCCCAAACACCCCCAGGATACCCTAATCACCCCTGTGGTAACCCCCAAACACCCCCAATTAAATACCCCCAGGATACCCCAACCACCCCTGGGGTAACCCCAAACACCACCGGGATACCCCAATTACCCCATGGGGTAACCACAAACACCCACGGAATACCCCAATCTCCCCTGGGGTAACCTCCAAACACAACCTGGGTACCCCCAATCACCCCCGAAATACCACAATCACCCCTGGGGTAACCCCCAACAATTTGGAGAAAGAGGAGGAGGAGAAAGAGGAGGAGGAGGAGAAAGAGGAGGAGGAGAAAGGGGGGAGAAGGAGAAAGGGTTGGAGGAGGAGGAGAAAGAGGAGGAGGAGAAAGAAGAGGAGAAAGGGGGAAGGAGGAGGAGTGGGAGAAAGGGGGAGGAGGAGGAGGATGAAGAAGAGGAGGAGGAGAAAGAGGAGGAGGGGGAGAAAAAGGAAGAGGGGGAGGAGAAAGATAAATTTCTTATTATATATTTATCTTTCTCCTCCTCCTTGGACTATAGTATTAGGACTTAGGACTATAGTCTTAGGACTTAGGACTATAGTTTTAGGACTATAAGGACAAGAGTTTTAGGACTTAGTCCTAAGTCCTAAGACTATATAGTCCTAAGTCCTAAAACTATAGTCCTAAGTCCTTAGACTATAGTCCTAAGTCCTAAGTCTATAGTCCAAGGTGGAGAAAGATAAATAGATAATAAGAAATTTATCTTTCTCCTCCTCCTCCTCTTTCTCCTCCTCCCCCTCCTCCTCTTTCTCCTCCTCCTCCTCTTCCTCCTCTCCCCCCCCTTTCTCCCGCTCCTCCTCCTCTTTCTCCAAATTGTTGGGAGTTACCCCAGGGGTGATTGAGGTATTTTGGGGGTGATTGGGGATACCCAAGGGGTGTTTGGGGGTTGCCCCAGGGGTGATTGGGGTATTCCGGTGGTGTTTGGGGTTACCCCATGGGGTGATTGGGGTATCACGGTGGTGTTTGGGGGTTACCCCAGGGGTTATCGGGGTATTCCGAGAGTATTTGGGGTGTTTGGGAGTTACCCAGGGGTGTTTGGGGTCACGGTGGGCACGGGTTACCCTCAATTCGCTCACGGTGAACAGGTGGGAAAATTGTCTTAACTGACCAAAAATCGCGGGCGCATTTGCTCTGTTTCTTTATTTTTGTTCGAAATGAGGTTCGTTCAGGTTTGAATGTTTTGTTAACTGAAATATTTGGTACGCTGAAGAAGAGAAACCTCGGCGATTTAAAACTGGTTGTGATGACTTTCATGTGAGCTATATATTCCTATGATCGGAGTTACGGAAACCTTGGATTATTCGAGGAGAATATGCAACAAACAGGGTTTTTCGTTTCGATGTCCATTTTGTTTGTGTCGACAAACTGTTTAAACAGCAAAATACTACTAAATGGTGAGTTGAAGTATCTAGATCATATGTTTATCTTTAAAAATACTGTGTGAATTGTTAATATTGAAGCCCACTTGACGGTGTAAATTTATCGCCTAGTTGCTTAATATCCTAAACACAGTTAAAATCAGTGCTTTTGAACGAGCCATAGTTAAAAATTTAGCCCTTTGCCACCCAAATTTTATTCTCTTAAACTATCCATAGTTCTTTGCTCCATCCACTGAAATAAATGACAACGTCCGGAAAAATCGAAAACGAACTGAATCTTGTGCCCTTTCGCCTGTCCATAGGAAATTGCGATAACAGTCGGCTTAGGAAATGTGCTTGAATTACCGTATATTGTTTGTTAATCGTCTAAATGAAACTTTACAACTGCTTACAGGTTCTTGCAGTATGACTTAAACCAGTCTGTCTAAGAATCAACTGCATTTCCGAAGCCTACGCGAACTCTAAAGTTTGCTCATTTTCGGTACACAATTTTGACAGCTATAAAAAGCGACGAAAGCCAATAAATTAAAATTTTCGCCTATGCCACCAATTTTTTTGTCTTTCAAAGTATGCTTTTGATCCTAATTGTTAACATTGTACCAGTTTCTGAGCTTCAAAAAATCGTAAACACTTGAATTTCACGCTTTGAATTTGAGTCACTTGAAGCCGCCATTTTGGATTTGGAATATTGAACAGAATAACTGCTACCAAAAATAATATTGCATTGTTATCATGCAAATCTTTGTGTTCTTTTTCTCTTTTTAGATACTATATTAGCTATATTTATGGCTAAAGAAAAAGTTAAAAGAGTGAAGTGTTTAATATGCTGTATAGGCTATATTTATATACATGCTTATTTTGAAATTGCTAGATTTAAATAAGTGTGTTCAAGCAAAGGTTGACCAACAACGTTGAGTGAAGATACTGAAAGGATTCAAGTATATTTGATTTACATATATTCTGCTACATGTACCTATGTTTAAATGTTTATATATAGTCTTATTGCTTATTAATGTTAAAAAAAGTTGGAATGTTACTCATGTGTTGTAATAGACTCTGTTGTAATTTAAATTGGCAGTGATATGAAGATGTGACAATAACTCCTTATTTTTGCTGTGAATTGTTCTTTTCATTTTCTACTGAACCTTTGACATAACCACCAAAAAGGCCAGACACAAGCTAGTTATAAATTGTATTATTGAGTTTATAAAACACGAGCAACTGCCAACTCGTACTTCCCTGAGCTTTAATATTATGTGTATTATAACCAAAAACTATTTATTATGGGTTTTTCTCTTTTTTATTGTATGGTAGAACATAGTATGTTTCTTATTCAGTATTTCGTTTTTAATAAAATATCTAAAAAGAAGTAGAATTACCAAAAAACTCTTCGGATTATTTACAGATTAAAAGCCGCCATATTGCCGTCCCAGTCCCCCGCAAGCTTGTTTATATCACGGTTTCCGCGCATGCTCAGACAATTTTCCCACCTGTTCTCACGGTGTTCGTGTCGGCCGTGAGTAGCCATTTCTAGGAGACTGGGTTGGAATTTTTAGACGTTTGTGAAAGCTTTGTAAGCCAATCTATTCCACCTTCCCAGAAGGCCCTTGTCTCTCTGTGAGGCAATTGATAGAAACAAGGCCAAAGATCATTTCATGAGCTTTTGTTTGATACCAAACATGGCAAGCAAAGTTCTATTACAGTAGTTTTTAACGCTTCAGCAACCAAGCTATTTTTCCAAAAACATGTCAGTCGATGTTCTCAGTGTAGACGATGTCTTTTTTGTCTTCATTCAAGTTTGCAGAGGTATGTTATTATGGCAGTTCACTGTTCTTAACTTGAAGTTTGAGCCTTCTTCTTCGATCGTATGTTTTTGTTTGTTAAGAAATAATTTGTTTTCTTAGTATTTTAAGCGATTTTGTGGAGTTGTCAGCATGGCCTCTGGTGCAAGGGAGAGACCTTACAACAGATTTCCTGTTGGAAAGTTTATGGCCGTGCAGAAGGAGAAGTGGAATAATGTTCTAAAGGAAACAAGAAATATTGAAGTTGCAGATGAAGAACTAAACAAGAAGAAGAAAGAACATTGTTTAAAACGCGAGCGGATTAGACGATTAGATGCAAAAGTAAGTATCAGAACAGTGATACTGTAGATTTTAAGTGCCAGTTGAGTACCAAGTACCTCATACAATGTCATGTAGATCAGTAGATGTACTGTTTGTTACTCAACTTGCATGAGACAAGGGGCATTGTATTTTACACTCGATTTTACCTAGTTTACATGGTTTGTGCTTTGAATGTAGTGAGTTTTGTATATTTCCTGGCCTATACAGTAATTTAACGTTGTAAATATCATAATTAACTTTAGATTGAAAGGTCTGGTAGAGAAATAGAAGAAAGAAATGATATTATCAGAGAAGTTAGAGCAGATGGTAGTGCAGAGATGCCTAGGAAGAAAAGAAGATTTCTTTCAGAGAAATCTCTCTCGATAAGGATGAAGAATCCAACAAGTCTAGGTGATAATAGTACAGTTAGTTCAGCAACCGAGAGGAGAAGGAGATCAGAATTGTTTGAGGCAGCATGTCAGATTCATGGGGGTAGTGATAACTGGACTTTGCCAGGACATGTTGGTTTGTGTGACACAGCAGTTAAGAAATGTGCTGAAAATGTTTTGGTTGAAGTTTTATCAACAAATAGTAAGATAACTAAAAGAGTAATTCCTAAGGTTTTTAAGAAAGATATAAATGATTATGAAGAATCAAATGAAAACCTGATTAGGAGTATTGCCGTATATTACAGTGGTGGTATAATGGGTAAAAAAAAGTACCGCTCCATATACAGGGATAGTAGTTATCAAAAAAATACTGATAACACAAAGTCTGTTCGCATAAAAGTCAATCACTGCCCTGTTCCAAGATTATTACCTTATAATAGGCTCATGCCTTGTATTAAGTCAATTAATATTGGTAAGCTTTATAGCATTAGGGAAACCCTTTGTAATGATTTAGAAGAGATTGACAAAATTGATGGGGTGTACCGGAATATCAAGGAGATGGTTGTTGTCCTTGCTAGGTATTATTTGGTGTGTCAAAAAAGATATGAGATCATATGGTTTGATGGGAAAACTTACACCTTTCATATTTCACTGGGTGGTGATGGGGCTCCTTTCGGGAAGGATGATACTGCCTGTTGTTGGCTAATCAGCTTTCTTAATTTAGGAAGGAAAGTCCTAAGTAGTAATGAGAATCATCTGTTATTTGGGGCTAACTGCAAGGAGGATTGTGTGCCTGTACGTAGATTCCTTCAGAAACTTATAAGTGATATTGATGATTTGGAACAAAGTACCTTTCAAGTTGACTGTGATGATAAGTTAATTGATGTTAAATTTCATGTCTCTGAAATGCCAAATGACATGAAAATGTTGGCGTTCTTAGGTGGAGAGCTTTCAAATGCGGCCACTTTTTTCTCTACTTTTGCAAATGTCAGTACCCAAAATATGGATTCCCTTGATGGTTCTTTTAGTTTTTCTGGGAAGGAAATGTGGATGCCCTGGAAATATGAGCAGAGTCTCTGTTGCAAACCAGGTTACACTTTTTAAGAAGACTCTGCAGAGAAAAAAGCCATTGGCTCCATCCACATTAAGATCTAAGATAACTTCTTTGATTGCCCAGAAGAACAGTCGTCAGGAGTTTAAGCCTGTTGTTGGGAGACTAATTGATCGGGCCCATGTTGACCCGCTCCATTTAAAAAACAATTCCTGTGCCCTTACCCATCGGATGTTGTTGCATGAAGTAATTGCAATGTCAATGCTTGGCAAGCAGGTGAATTCCTTTTCACAGGTTCCTTCAAACTCTCCATTTAAGAAGTATATTGTTGCCATGCGTAACTGTAATTTATCCAGATTAGCCAACAAGATTACTAGATGGTTTGATGACACTGGAGCGAATAGTAAAGAATTTGTGTCCCTTATATGGCTGAGAGAAAGAGGTTTTAATATTTCTAATACTAGATCTAAAAGTTCTTGTGCCCAGTCTTATATCCCAAAACATGTAAGCAATGGAGATGAAGCATACTGCTATTGTGGGCTACAAAAGGTGCGTGTAACTGATAGTAAGTGTAGATTCTGTGGGGATAGGCTTAGGAACTTGATTGAATCAAGTGTCTGCATGGGAAAAAATCTTGTGTATCAGTAGGTGGCTATTTCTGCCATGTTAGTTATTTTCTTGGAATATACTGTATTATTGTATATTTATACCATTTTATGGTATAAATGATAATATCGAACTTTTATCATACTTTTTACTATGTACTGTACTTGATTAATTGACAGTACTGGAAAGATGGTGACTTGTACATTTACCCACAATTCTTTGCATACAAAAATCTCTTTTCTTGAAAAAAGACAAAACTGTCAGGATACCAAAATTTGTTAAATTCATGTTCACATGTCAAACAAACTACATACATGGCTATTAACCAAAACTAATTTAGCTTCGCTAAGGATTATGGGTAATTGTATTGTGCCATCTTTTTTGGTATTGTCAATTTTTTATTTAAAATTTTTTATATAATATTTAGAAATATGTAAAGATATTGTAATTTTTTACAACTTAATACCAGGCTGTGTTTTAGCTTTTTGTATAAATTTAAGACAAGAATTAAAACAGATTTTATGAATTTATTCTGGTATAAAATTTCATGTTACTAATTAACTTGATATTGTACAGATTTGTTTACAGTAAAGGCTGGTGAAGCATGTATTGTAACCAGTCCACCCGCATGGGCAAATTTTCAAAGCCCACTCCCCCTGTGCGGGCAAAGCAGATGTAATGGAAAATGGCCTTAAGTTTCATGCACACTGAAATTAATCAGACCAGTGTCTGGTTTTGATGCATTTTAAGAACTAATAAAGTCAGCAGAATGATCTGCAGGCTCATTTCCCTTAGGCTTCTTCTCCTTCATTTCTTGTCATGCATCATATCTATGAGAAACAAGCCCAATTGATCACAGTGTGTGTGTTAACAAATTGTCTTGCCACATGTTATGCCATCATGGATATAGTAAAAAGAACTTTTTACAGAGATCTTTTTACTATCCATGGCCGGTGCAACTGGTGCGACATTTGTTGCACCAGTTATTTTCAGAAGACAATTTTTTCTGAAATGTTTAGACTAAATAGTGACTGATGTCTGGATGACAGAAGCAGCCACTCTGTTTTCAAAAGCCAGTATATTATTGAACATGTACTAGCCTAATCTATATGGAGGCAATGACTCAAGGAAATACAACATTAGCTAGAAGGACATTACACCAAGTACAAGACTTCTAGACTCCTCCTTTTCAGGATCTTTTGGGTTATATCGTTATGGCATTATATTGTTATATCATTATACTTTTTTAATAGACCAATTTGGTCAGTTGGCTTGCAAAAAATACATGTACAGATGAACCAATAATTGTCTCTGTTCAACAAAAACCAAAACTGAATCCAACAAATTTTGAAATGCACACACAATACCGTACAATACCATACACAATACCATACAAACAGTAAATTAAATATCATTCCACTTGTAAAACTTCAAACATGTGTTTCTTGTCACAGTAGCCATCCAATTAATACATAATTACTGTACAGATGAGCAATATACTGTATGTTCAAATATTCAATTAGCTATGTTGAGGGAATCCGTGGATATTCCACTCTCCATAGTTATAGCAAATGGTCAACTGCTCCTTCCTGGAATTATAAACAAATGCCAAATCCTTTATATCACTTATCAAGACTTTAACTTTGTGCCCCTTTCTTTTACCTCCCAGAGTCCTCTTAAGATATCTCCCCACCACCTTCCTCTCATATCCTGACAACAAGGAAAATAATTTGGTTACAGAATGATAGGTAGTAAATGAAATGACTTCTGCTGCTTTGTTTTTGGCATAGAAGCAATGAGGTGGGCAAAACTCCGCCACAGCAACATTTTTAACAACACGTACTACGACACCAAATATTTCGTACGGAATGTCTCTTCGTATTTCTGCATTATAAGGGTTACGGATACGATTCCTTCCTCCAAGACGTCGATAAATGGCATCAAGCCAATGCACGCTTTCTCTTCTTATTACTGGAAGATAGCTAAAGGATGAAGATAGCAGACGAAAAGCTTCCATGTCTGCTGTCTCGTGGGGTTCCTTACATGAACTATGGACAAGCGGTGTCAGCATTTCCAGGGCTGAGTCACGAAAAAAAATCTTGTTAAACGCCGGTCCCCCTTCCAAACTGTCCAAGAAACCCACCAACTTTTCTTTAACAACTTCTTGACCACTATTTTTGGACTCGCTAGCGTTGCTTTCATCATCTTCCTCATGATCACTGCCATTTAGTACTAATTCTAAAACCTGCTCGACATCCATTGCTTGTCGATCGGCGGCCATTTTTTTTTAGTTTTTGTTATTCAAGCGAAATACCGCTGTGCAATTAAAATGGCGAACATGAGCGTTTTTGAAGTCATTTATGCCCACCGTGGGTATCCCAGTGGTGTTTGGGGGTTACCTCTGGGGGTCTTCTCACGTGGAATTCAAGAGGGGAAATAGTATATAACTAGAAAACTATATCAAGAACAAATATCACTGATTTGATAGAATATTGTCTAACAGAATACGATGCCAAGATTCCCGAGCCCCTTGGTTTAGATATTTTTGTTAAAGGACTAGCAAATTTGAAAATTGATAAAAGTCTCATTGGAAATGTTCAAGTTTTGACCATGCTGGCACGTCACGAACATCGAGAGCCGGAATCCGAAAGCGAAGACGAAGAAACTGACTCCGAAACTGAACAAGAAGAGTCGGACGCGGTCCAATGGAGTGGAGAGGACTCGGAGAGAAATAAAGAACTTACTGGAGAATGTGAACACTGTCAAAGTATTGCACGTGTTGTATATTTACTTCAGTGTCCTAAATGTTCATGGAAAGATTTCTATCAGGATAAGAATCATCATTGTAAATTATGTAACTTAGGATCTCCCTTATCTTTTTTACATTCAATTGGTTTCTGTACTGCGTGTCCCAAGGCCTATATTACCGATGGAGTTAATGAAAATACTTTTGAACCGAAATAAAAAAAGATAATCTTCAAACTCAGCCTCGGAAAAATACACCAAATTTGACACCGAAGATAAAGCAAGAAACTGACGATCTTCCGTGGGGTTTCCCTGCTACACCTAAAACCTATTTTGTGACACCGCCTCCTACCGTTGAACAACCTACGCTTAAACATAATTTCTTTCATACCTGGGAAAGTTTGGGCGACCGGACAGAGAAAGACTTGGCAAAGATGACTCTGGATGAAAGAGAAGAGTATGAACAGTACAGATGTTACACCATCTATTGATGACTAGATCAAAATATTTACTCATGACAAAAGAAGACGTGTCCCAATTATCATCAGCGGACAAGAAAGATTATCATGCTACCTTTAGAATAAAAACACCTAAATATAATCTAAGAAGCAGACCTTACTAAAACTTTTTATACGTACCCGTAATTTGTTTTGATATGTGTCAGTTTAAACCAAAGCCTAAATAAATATTTTAAACTGATTGTTGTGAATACTGTCTTACGCAAAATATACGCTGACTTTCTCGCCTAGACCTGCCTAAGCGCTTAATCCTCTTAATTGCCCCTAATGAGTTTTTCTTTTGTCGCCTGCACGTGGATAAATATGCAAACATCACTCTTAGTAAGAAAAAAGCGTAGCAACGCTTTCAAAGTATTAAATCGCTTTGCCTTTATATTTCGACATTTAAAATCGTTCTTTTCATGACTTTTCGAAGTGATTCCTCATTCTATCTTCCTACGATTTCCTCGCTGATAAACGAGGATTTGCTTTGAAATCTACAATTATTGGCCATATTAAGACAAAACACAACATTTATACAAGAAAATCATTTATTAGTTTCTCTCGGGCCAATAAGAAATATACCCTATAATACATTTCATTTCTGGATTCTCCGCATTACTATACAATTGCCACAGTGCATATAATATGGACTCTAACGTGTTTTCTGAATGTCTTAAAGTGGCAGTACGACCGAAAATCATTAACGATTTTTGCGGCTTAATCACTTCTTATGCTTAGAAGTTATACAAATATAAGAGTAAAAGCAACTTTAAGGTTGATTTGAGTGCATAAACATCGATTGAATATCGTATAATTTGGCATAAAATCACTCCGCCATTGCGTTTTTGGAGTCCGCGAAATCAGTCAGCAGTACTACTTTGTGACGTCATCTACTCAACACAAACGAGCGATAAACCAGCCAAACTATAGAGAACGTCTTGTGGATGTGTTATACCTGTTTTGTTAAAAGCGTCTTCACCTTCCGAGTCGAGTTCTAGAAACTTTGACAGCGAAAGCGAACTTTATGCGGACATTGCCGGTATGGATGGGGTCAACAGTGAAGTGTTTGACAACGATCTAGATCCGCTTGTAATGACTATATGAGGAAGAAGCGCACCAGAGAAAGCGCGCACGAAGGAGAATACAAGAGAACAAGAACAGCAGGAATTTTCAAGACGTTTTATTAAAGCGTGAAGTCCCAGTGCAATCATGGTACGTAGTTATTAAAATCTTATTATTGAAAGAATCATCGGTTGTGTAGTTTCCAAAACAAGCGAATGTTTTTCTAGGTGTATTAATAAAGTGTTCGTGTTGCTCTCTCGAAGGTGTCGTTGCTGTTGTGAGATTGGAGCCGTGCCGGAAAAAACTAAGTGCTTGGCGATAAGGAGAATCGAACTCGCTGTATTACCGAACACCCAGGATTTAACGACGTTTGTTTACTACGCATTTTATTGTTATGAGCCATGGATATATTTCGACATCCGACGCAGACCTTGGTTACATTTCTATCAACAACCATTCTAGCGCTATTAAAGAGGCGGACTTGGAGCAAGTCTACATCCATGCGTCAGTCATCCAAACTTTCCTTACTCTCTAATTCTGTTGTCGTATTTACATGTAACATCTCGAATATAATCGATAAAATCTAAATAAGACATTGTCACCATACTGTATATATGCATTTACATATAGCTGAAGCTGAACCATATCATAGTATTTTGCTATTAACCAATAGTTGTATTTTATTATAATATAATATAATATGTAACATTTTTATCTGTTTATACTGTCTATATACTAACTGCTCGGCTCTGAATAGTACTGCCGTCTTTCTACTTAAACTATTATTTGTTTTGAATAACTGGACCTTCTTCAGGCAGTTTGTTTTCTCTTTCAATTTCCAGTAGACTACCCTAAAATTAAAATATACTGGACCACTGGGTGAGTAGTTGTCAAAACAAACTACATGCATTATATTATACAGTTTATACTGCCATTTTACAGCGGCGGCGCGTAGAAGTACATTTATCTGTATGTAACTGTTTATTACATGTTATGGTGTTCAGGAAAAATTGAAGTTACATAATCAACTTACCTCTTGAAAGATAGGCTTCATATCTGGTGCATGGTATTTCAGGTGCACCGTGCACGTTCAGCGCTGCTAACCTTTAAGCTAAGCTTAAGGCCTATAAAGTTTTCAAGGTCCACGCAATATTTTTATTGTTAGCTACTGTGTGATCAAATTTGATCCGATACCGATAATGAAACACGAGTCATAATAAATTTGTGTAGTTAATACTCTTCGTTGGCTTCTCTTCGACGACGGTCTTTTGGTTTCCATATTGACGGGTTCAGGTCATCTTTTAGGCAACGAAGGCTCGCACCTTTGGCCCCTTACGTGATGCCTTTCAAAACAGTGATCAGCAAAATGCGCAGAGCAAATAACAAAGCGCCCCGTTTGTTAAAATTATTAAAACGCGATATGTTTTAACCGAAAATAAACCCAAACAAGACGCTTTTTAGTTTTGGGGTTCTGGTGAAGCGAAATGCCAGCATTACGATCAGCGCAGTTACTAACACCCTTGAGCAACACAAGGAGATGGTGGCATAATCTTGTATTACTTTTAAAGAAACTTTATTACATGTAAAAACGTAGAATAAGTCGGGAAGACGCGTTTAAACTATGTACGTATATAGTAGGATATACGAAATTATGAATCTTCTTGCAGGTGTTGAGTAGATGACGTCACAACGAGCTACCGCTATTAATAAATTGCAGGCTCCAAAAAATTTCGAAATGAAGCCAAGTGCTCATAAAAGATGCCTGAATTCTGATAGAAAACATTTTCTAAAATCGTTTTTAAATACATGGTAAGTCATATTAGGACCATAAGAACTATTTTGGCTAAAAAAAACGCAAAGTGAAAATTCGATCGTACTGCCACTTTAAACGTTCAAGAGCGTCTTTATGACACCTGATCTTTAGCACTCTAGTTGCTTCAATAAACTCGTCCCAAATCAATCGTTTATCATTTACAAATGCAATGGCATCTTTGCAGTACAATTCCCATCTTTCTTCCTCGGTCATCATGAGGCAATCATGCTGGCGCTGACTGGGGTGATCAATCTTAGAACCACAACAGTTTTCTTCGCATAATTTTTCGATTTCAGTGACGATGGCGTCTGTGTATATGGTCTCTATCAATGGTAACAGCTTTTGGTAACGGACACTTCGTCGACATGTACTTTATTTCCCCAGGCTTCACATTTACGGTTTCTAGATCGTCGAGTATTCATGTCTCAGTTCTAAACGGCTTTCAACAAACGTTCCAATCTTTCTCTAAAGTCTCGAACAAGTATAGATTCATCCAACGAACTTAGCCGACCAGACCAGGTGTAATCCTAACATCGTAATGTCCGAGCTTATATAGCTTCATGTATACTATAATTATACCAATCTTGCCCAATCATGTTACATGCGTTCGTCATGCGTGAGTCACGGCGCGTGAGTCACGCTGAATATTAATGAGGTAGTATCCCTTTGTTTACCTATATGGGGGGGGGGGGGGTGTTTATCTACTTATATCTACTAATTATATTATCTACTAATATATATATATATATATATTAACGACTTATTAACCGAGTGCGTGGTCTGTTTGCAAATTTGCAATCATAGCTCTCAATCAAGCTTCACACATATATATATATATATATATATATATATATATATATATATATATATATATATATATATATATATATATATATATATATATATATATATATATATATATATATATATATATATATATATATGTATATATATATATAAGCAACACGCTATATATATATATATATATATATATATATATATATATATATATATATATATATATAAGCAACACGAGGAACTTGTCTTTAAAACATCTTTATTGACAACGTTTCATGGCACTGCCCCTTCTTCAGGTATCATACCTGAAGAAGGGGCAGTGCTCCAAAATGTTGTTAATCCCCGAGCCCAGGTGGAGGGCCGAAGGCCCGGAGCCCGGGCGAGGGTGCTAATCGTGGAGTCCACTTACACACGAAATTACACGAGATTGAGAAAGCAATTCTGCGAGATGTTTATATATTTATTTAGTATAAATTTACAAGTTTATAATGCAAATCCTCGAATTTCATTGGCTATTGCAGGAGTTTATAATTGGTGATATAAACCTCTGGGATAAACCAATGAAAGTCATTCTTTTAAAAAAATTGACCAATGACTAAATGCGTAGTATAGCACGAACAATGATCATTAAAGCCAGCGGTTGTTCTGTTAAGCAACAATGGCGCCGAAATTATAACGGAGTCGGCAAATGAAAGAAGAAATTGAACATTTAGGCGAAGCAATACGTTCTACAGAAAACAAAAACAGCTACAAAATGGTTAGAATGGAAATTACTAATGGTAAGATCGTTAAATTGTTTATCTGTGTTCGTTTAAAACGAAATAATTGCAAACAAAACACATTTCAAAATTACGCTTGCTGTTGACAAGATTTCGTGATGTAAACTATATGCTAAATTGAATGTTTCCGGGTTCAACTTTTTGTCACTTTTACAAATCAAATGAGTGGATATATATTGTACATGAAAATCCATGCTAAATTATGCAAGAAAACTTTACTTTTCCATCAGTTACTGAACGGGCCAAGGAGATGTCCGAAATGACTGTTGAACGTAGCCTAGTTTCTAGGCCTTTCGTTTCCGCCATGAGCTTGACTGCGTAGTCGGTTTGGGTTCTTGGGAAGACTGGGGAGAGGCTGGAAACGAGAAGGCCTAGCAACATTCACAAAAAGGTCCTGCCCAGAATCGTTCTGGCCCTTCGAGTGTTCCTGGGATCTAGCGTAGCGACAGTATATTCTTCGAAGATTTTACCAAAGATCTTGGCGACCGAAAGAAGGAAATCATGGAATATATTCCAATTGGAGCTTGAAATGATAATTTAACTGTTTAACCTTAAGAAAGCTAGGCCAGTGAACCTTCATCGATACGAGGTGAGTGGACTTGTATTATTTTATGCAGATGGAAATAGTAAGTGTTAGGAAACACTTAGGACGTCATAACATCACAATTCTTCCTCAATAAACAACTGGGCTGTAAAGCGAAAGTGTTTACGAATGTTGCTAGGCCTTCCCCAGCGGGTCCGTTTGGATCACTTCCGAAACGTGTCAACCAAGGAAGGCCTAGAAACTAGGCTATGTTGAACGTTTGTTGTTGGCAGTTAAAAAATGTATTAAACGAGCCTCAAAGAACATGTTATGGTCGAGAATTTATTTAACTTTTGTTGGTAAATTTATACTAAAACAATTAGACAACTCACCCTCGTTTTCTATGAGCGATTGTCTATGAGCGATACTCGGCTTCGCCTCGTTGACTATTCGCTCCTAGAAAACTCGGGCTTGTTGTCTAATTGTTAAATATATATCCATCAAATCGCCAAAACAAAATCTCTGTCAGAAAAATTGGTTTACAAATGACCGAAAAAGGAAAGCTAAGAAGAGATGTTGCAGTGGGATGAACCAAACAATATAATATTAAACACGACTAGAAACCATTGAAAAAGCATGAAAAATTGCTATAAAGATCGGAAAAGATGCCGCCAAATGTGACTGCAAAAAACAAAAACATGTTTCTTCATGTGTCTGTTCAAGCCAGCAAAAGACTTATGCACTGATATATCTTGGCTCGAGAGAGAACAGTGAATTGAAAGGAACATCAACACAAACAGCTTTTCACATTTTGAAGAGAATTTATTGCTTTTTGCTAAGAACTGAACGAGAATAAACCACGGAAACCAACGCGCGCGCCGTAGCCCGTATGGCAGTGTTTGCAGCATCTGAGAAGAACCAAAAGAAAATTTATCAGTAAGCAGTGATTCGTATTTAACTTACCATTTTTCTTTAGCTGATTAGAGTCGGTGTATATCCAAAACCTTCTCAGTATTAAACTCAGTTAAAACAGAAAAAATCTTGTCACATAATATACATTTTCTCAGGCGTTTTTTCCATGGTTCGAGTGAAACTTTGTATTATAGTTCTTCCTTGGTTAGTTTTTCCTCTCTTATACCTATAGTTTTCAGGATGTTACCTACGGGTTTTTTTCTGTTCTGATGTTTTTCTTTGAGGTTCAACATTATATTTGGAACATGAGGAATCATATTATTAATACAGTTTAATACGCACCTTGATATAAGCGTCTGTAATTATAGTTTGTTTTTGCTATCACTTTCTGGTGCTATTAAGCCGTGACACAAGTTTTTCCTCAGCCACTGCTTTATTATTTTGGAATAAAACATTGCTTTGGAAATTGATCAATAATCAAAAACTACATTCATAAAAGTGATGAAACAGGATGTAAAGGAGGCCAGGAGGGCAGGAGTTTATATTTGTATACAAAAACAGATCAGGTGTTTATTTTAATCGGGGGGGGGGGAGTTATGTATATTTAACTTATTAAAAACGGGCGAGGGGTTGTTGCGTTTATGTATTTCTAGTAAAAATGTTTTAAAGACAAGTTCCTCGTGTTGCTTATATTAATATGTACGTATATATATATATATATATATATATATATATATATATATATATATATATATATATATATATATATATATATATATATATATATATATACATATATATATATATACATATATATATATATATATATATATATATATATATATATATATATATATATATTTATAAAATGGGTTGCGTCTTACGCACGCTGCGATTGGCCCATGGTCGTGTTTATATAAGAGTACACTAGAAATACATCAACGCAACAACCCCTCGCCCACTTTTAATTTACATGCTTTTTTTTTAAACTTCATCACCCACCCACCCACCCACCCCTTGATTGAAATAAGCACTCTTGATATACAGCCAATATAAAAAGAAACAGATATGAACCTCAGGATAATAATAAAATTTATAGATTGTAAAAAATATATTGTTTTTAGGAGGTTTCAAAAGGGTTTAATATTTTTAGCAAGCCTTTAAATGGCTTCCATATCCATACATGTTTTGTACTTTTGCAAAGGCAGTATTAAACGTTAATAGCTCAAAAATAACATTTTTAACAGAGTCTGAGATAAAAACAATTCAGTAGAATCGGATTCCAGAAAGAAGTATTGAACAGACAACGTTTCAGTCGAAAATTTGGAAATACCGCCAAGAAAATCGGCAAAGCCCATGATTATTTTTAATAATAGTGCATGCAATTAAGTCAATGAAAAACCTCACGTCCACATAAGCTTATTTAAAGGTAGGTAAGCGAAGACTTGAAAACAACATATAAAGGACAAGCCCAAGGTATACTGGAACTTTAAACCGATTTTGGCGTTTACAGAATATATAAATACTGATTCCAATCAGCAAAATAAATAAATACAAATACCCTACCGTTAACTTGATTTTGAGACCACCGAGTGACCACAAACACTGCAATTCAGATCGAGTTTTTGTTTACCGTACGGTGTTTGGTTTCTTCAGGTTCTCTGGTTTCTCTTCAAGATATATTAAATCGGCTGTTTGTCTTCTTCTTTTCTTCGTTGTTCCCTTTTAAGCTGAGTAGTTCCGGCTTCATTTCGTTTCGTTAAACGAAACTATTTTGTTTCGCAAAATATGGAGATTTAGTTTTCTTCATAGCTAGTCACCAGTGTCCAACTATTCTTATCGCGCGACACCGTACCAAACATATATATATAAATATATAAACTATTTGCGAGATTACGTCTCCCTTCGCTTTTTCTACACGCGTGTAAAGTGGACTCCACGCATGTCGAGATTAGCACCCTCACCGGGCTCCAGGCCTTCGGCCCTTACGCCCGGCTCGGCGATAAACACGGAATTTTCGCGCGCTTTTTGAAATATGCAAAATTGCAGTTCAAGCAATGGCAAATAATTTTCAAGTTTCACTGTTTTAACGAGCTTTTAATGAATAAATTACAAAATGGCAGATAAGGGAAGATTTAAAAGAGTAAACGAAAATGACTTGGAGGCTTTGATAAATAATACTCAGCGAAAAGAACCAAATACATGACAAATTACGCCGTCAAGATTTTTAAAGGTACGACATTGTATAATTTTTGTGTTTACGTTTAATAAAACCAGTTGATAAAAATACGGAACTTTAAATGTACTAATCAGTTCTAAAAACAATGCTGTTTTTTTTAAACTTTAAGAATGGTCAAACGAGCGTAACATAACACAACAATTGCACGAAATGGACGAAGAAATGTTAGATAGCTACCTTCGGCTCTTCTACGCAGAAGTAAAAACAAAAGACGGCCATTTAACGTTATTTATGGTATTTAACGTTACCTTAACTCTGGTCCATACAATAAAGGTGTCACTATCGCTGGCAACCCAAGATTTAAAAAGTCAAATGTTGTCCTCAACGCCAAAATGAAGTCTTTAAAGATGGAGGGCAAAGAGAAAGTAAAACACAGGTCAGCCTTTGAACAAGAAGACCTGTTGCGCTTACAGTCAAGTGGTGTTTTGGCTCCTTTAAGTCCTCTTGGCCTGTTGAGAAATGTTTGGTTCCACACTACTTTATACTGGTGCCGTAGAGGAAGAGAGGGATACAGAGATGTCTCACAAAAAACAGCTTTGTTTTCCTTCAAGACGCTGCAGGCGACGAATTTGCAACCATGGTCCACAACGAGTCCTCAAAAAATCACCCCGGAGGGATTATCGACCAAGAAAGCTTCGAAAGAAAAGGCAGAATGTACAAAACAAGCCAAGAAAATGATGGTTATAACGCACTAAAGTTATATATGTCCAAGCTGAATCCCAACTGTGAAGCTCTGTTTCAATATCCAAAACGTCGTTGGAATCCAACTGATGGTGTTTGGTATGAAAATCGTCCCCTTGGTGTGAACAAGCTCGGCGAAATGATGAAAGAAATCAGCTCTACTGCCAAGTTATCCCAGACCTACACGAATCACTGCGTCAGAGCACCATCTATCACTTTTTGGTCGAATGCCGGGCTTGCAAATAGGCATATCATGTCTATTTCTGGTCACAGAAACGAGCAGTCCTTGCAGCATTACAACCAGCGTCCATCAACAACTCAGTTGAAGCATTGCAGTGATGTTAGTAGATAACCCCCCCCCCCCCCCCATCCACCGTAACAAAGGGATGCCGCCTCATTAATATTCAGCGTGACTCACGCATGACTCACGCACCATGACTCACGCATGACTCACGCCTGTGACATGATTGGGCAAGATTGGAATAATTATAGTATACATGAAGCTATATAAGCTCGGTGATTTCGTATTGTTGCTACTTTTCCTAAAGTGTTTTACTTGTGGAGTTTACTGTCTGCGATATAGTGTTTTCTTGGGAGATATTTTCGAAGATATTTTTGTCTGATTTTAAGGTAAGATATTTTGTACTTATCCGTTTTATATTGCCTGACGATGTTCACTGTGTATTTTATCAGAGTTTAATATACGTTTTGTTTCATTGACAGTAATGGATCTTACCGATGTAATCAGAGGTTGTACAACCGTCGAAGAAATAGAGGCGCTGGAATGGCTCTTTGATTTCGAGGAGAGGCATAAGCAAGCAGCCTTGTTTCAACGTATCATTATATTGTCGAATGCCTTGGAGCGTGATTTGGAGAACGAACGTTGTGGGATTTCTACGGTGTTAATGGATGGTTGGTCGGACGAGCAACGCGAATCCTTCAAGCGAGATTGGAACGATGATTCGTTTTTGGCCGAGATGGACGACGGCGGTCAGGCCCCCGAACCGGCGATACCCTCGTTAATGGATGGTTGGTCGAACGAGCAACACGAATCCTTCAGAATGGATTGGAACGATGATTCATTTATGGCCGAACTAGAGGATATTTCTGATGTCTCTGGTGAACCGTCGATACCCGAGGTATCTATCCAGACCGGAGAAGGAAGCCGAAAACGAGCCGCTAAACCAAGTACGAAATCAATACCAAGTAAGAGATCTAAAACTGTTCCGTTATTTACGATAAAATCTGTTAAGCAAGTACGCGTTAAAAAGTTTAAGACCACGGGCCTTGATTATCGCGTTCAGTTTGGCGATTTACAAGTCCAAGGTTTGCCTGATGTCCTGAGGCAGTTACACAACGTGTTTGAAAGTCTGCTTGATCGCGTAACCGATGGTATTGCTATGCATGATCAGGTCAGGTTTATTATGCATTCGCCTCAACTCGAATATCCCATTTCATTAGCATTTATGTCTCGTGAGAGATTAACAGTCGAGAGAATCTTGGCCGAGATCGAAAGAGTAATTCAGTCGAACGATTCGTTCAAGTTAGATGATTCGATTACCGTCAATATCATCCATGTTGAAATGCCACGCGGCGGAACGGGAAGAAAGCGAAAGATTGCTAACCTAGAAAAACATCTTATCAACAAAAGAGCCATCGTCCGAATTCAGAACAAGGACGATCTTTGTCTTAGTCGTGCCATTGTCGTAGCCAAAGCCAAAGTTGACAACGACGAGAGATACCCTTACATAAGCGAGTCTCGCGGAGCTTTACAAGGTGACCTTGCTCACGAATTGCATGAAACTGCCGGCGTACCACTCGGACAGTGCGGTATCGAAGAAGTGAAAAAGTTTCAAGTCTATTTGACCGATTACCAGATAAACGTTGTCTCAAAAGAACATCTGAATGCTCTTATTTACTCTGGCCCCGAGGCACCGAAGCGTATTTATCTTTACGCCCACGATAACCATTATGACGTAATTACAAGCATGCCAGCTTTCCTCGCTCGTAAGAAGTATTGTCATACGTGTAAGAAAGGTTATGATAAAGTGGAAGACCACCTCTGCGGCGATACGTGCAAGTTGTGCTACACGCAAAACTGTCCGATTACAAGCTGGGTATTTTGCAACGATTGCGCTCGATTTTTCAAGAGCCAAGAGTGCTTTGACAGGCACAAAGCATCCGTGGGCGAAAAGCGTTCAATTTGTGCATCTGTCATAAAGTGTCAACACTGCAAGAAGGTGGTGAAACGAGCTAATCAACACCCTCAGAGGCATCACTGCGGTCTTGTTCGGTGTACAGTTTGTCAACAGTACGTGGTCCCTGAAGACCACCAGTGCTATATTCAACAGGCGAAGAAAAGAAAAACCACTCGCGAAGCGCAATCGGACACGAACGATTTAGTAGATGATGAGGCGGACGTAGGGGAAGAAGCCAGCGACAACGAAGGCGAAGAAGGCGGTTATAACCAATTATTTTTCTTTGATTTTGAATGCGTGCAAGAAGGCGGCGAACACGTACCGAATTTATGCGTTGTTCACGACGAAAGCGGGCAAGAGTGGGTGTTTAGCGGCGAAAATACACGGGACGAATTTTGTGAATGGTTATTTCAAGATCACAATTCGAACAGTCTAGTGATGGCTCATAATTTCCAGGGATATGACGGGTATTTCATCCTACAATATCTCCATAAGAATGGTTTGGTACCGGAAGTTATTATGAACGGTGCAAAGATATTAACACTAAACGTTCCAGAATTAGACATTAAATTTATCGATTCGCTATGCTTTATCCCAATGAAGCTCGCGAACTTTCCGAAAACGTTTGGTCTGAACGAACTTGCCAAGGGCTATTTCCCACATCACTTCAACACCGAAACCAACCAAAACTATCAAGGTCCTATACCCGACGCAAGCTTCTACGATCCAGACGGAATGCCTGCCGATGATCGTGACAAGTTTTACCAGTGGTATAATAGTCAGAGAGCCAATAACTACGTTTTCGACTTTCAAGAGGAAATTCTGAAGTATTGCCGATCGGACGTCGACATCCTTCGACGTTGTTGCCTAGAATTTCGCGAACTGTTTCGTTCTGTTACTGATATCGACCCGTTTAAAGATTGTCTCACAATTGCCTCGGCATGCAACTTAGTCTTTCGAAAGAACTTTCTTCGTGAAAAAACAATTGCCGTTATTCCACCGCATGGTTATAGACCTCATGATAAGCAATCGGTTATTGCCCTAAAATGGTTAGCGTATACCGCGCAATGCAACGATATTTCCATTCGGCACTCTCGCAATTTTGGCGAGCAACGTATCGGACAGTACCGTGTTGATGGGTACCATGCAGAGTCAAACACCGTCTACGAGCACCATGGGTGTTTCTGGCACGGTTGCGTCTCTTGTTACGCCAGGGACACCGTTAACCCCGTCAGTCAGCAAACCATGCAAGATTTACATCAGCACACGCTCGAGAAAACGCGTTTTCTAAAACGTCAAGGTTACAACGTGATTGAGATGTGGGAGTGCGACTTGAAACGTCAACTCGAAGCAAACGCTGAGATGAAAACGTATTTCGATAATTTTGAAATTTCTGAGCCTCTCGAACCCAGACACGGCCTGTACGGAGGGCGGACGAACGCAGCGAAGTTGTTTCATCAATGCCAACAAGACGAGCAAATTCATTATGTGGACTTTACAAGTTTGTATCCATGGACGAATAAGTACTGTTCATATCCAGTGGGCCATCCTGAGATTATCACCGAGAATTTTGGCGATATCACAGAGTATTTCGGTTTGGTTAAATGTACCGTTCTTCCCCCACGTGGTCTTTACCATCCGGTTCTACCGTATCGTGCTCACGGAAAGCTTATGTTCCCGCTGTGCCAAACTTGTGCTGATGGATTGAACCAAGAGCCATGCAATCATACAGACCAGGAGCGTGCAATTCAGGGTACGTGGGTCACCAATGAATTAGAGAAAGCGTTGGAGAAGGGTTATCGTTTGGTTAACGTTCACGAAGTATGGCATTTCCCCCAGCAGAGCAACGAGCTCTTCAGCGAGTACATCGATACATTTCTGAAGATTAAGCAAGAATCTAGTGGTTTCCCCGAGGGTTGCGACACCGATGAGAAAAAGCAGCAGTATATCGACGAGTACTATCAACGCGAAGGCATCCTGATGGATCGGAACAAGATCGAGAAAAACCCTGGCCTCCGTGCACTGGCGAAGTTGATGTTAAACTCGTTCTGGGGTAAGTGTAATACTTAGTGGTAAAAAAAGGGGAAGTAAGTTAAATTTAACACAAGGTTAATACGGTTATCTTTTTTTGTTTGTTTTTGCAGGAAAATTTGCGCAGAGAACCAACATGACCCAAGTAAAACTTATTACAGATCCGCAAGTGTATTTCGACATGTTGACATCCGATGAGATTGAGGTGACGGACGCCTCGTTTGTGAGTGACGATGTTGTAGAGCTACGATATGAGTACAAAGATAACTTCATCTAGCCGAATGCCAAGACCAATGTGGTGATTGCTGCGTTTACAACTGCCCACGCTCGGCTAAAGCTGTACAATACGTTGGAACAACTGGGAGAAAGAGTTCTATATTACGACACGGACTCAGTGATTTACCTAAGTAGACCAGGAGAGCCAGAACCGGAGACCGGCGTTTATTTGGGCGAATTGACGGACGAGCTAGATGGTGGTCACATCACGACTTTCGTTTCTGGAGGTCCTAAAAATTACGCGTATGAAATGAACAATGGTAAAACGTGTTGTAAAATACGAGGTATAACTTTAAATTTCCAAACATTGGAGAAAATTAATTTTAATGTTATGTTATGTGTGATCTCGTGTATCTAAATATCATGTGTGATATGAAAAGCACAGGTCCACCGAAAGTTGCTGTAGACATACCGTTCAAAATTACTAGGGACACTCGCACGAAGCAAGTTATCACAAAACAACAACACAAAGATTATAGGATAGTGTACAATAAACGAATAATTGTAGATAATTTCAACACCATTCCGTACGGTTACTAATTTTTGCACATGAGATCTGTAAATAAGTGTAAATAGTTTAGAGATTTTAACTTTGTGTGCTGATAATTAATTTTAACTTTGTGTGCTTGTAAATAGGAAATTTAATAATATATCTTTTATTAACACTACCAGTTGTCTTATTTTGAAGAAAAATCATTGCCAGGTGTGGGATTCGAACCCACGTCTTCTGGGACTTTAAACCCAGCGCCTTAACCATTCGGCCACCCTCGCGCTTACATTCAAGGTTCTATATTTTCTCTTTATAAAAAAATCGGATCATGGGGTTCCTTGAGGGATCAGAAAGGGTATATGCCTTAGGATTCAATCTTAGGATTCAATGATTCAATGATTCAATCTTAGGATTCAATGATTCAATCTTAGGATTCAATGATTCAATCTTAGGATTCAATGATTCAATCTTAGGATTCAATGATTCAATGATTCAGTCTTAGGATTCAATGATTCAATCTTAGGATTCAATGATTCAGTCTTAGGATTCAATGATTCAATCTTAGGATTCAATGATTCAATGATTCAGTCTTAGGATTCAATGATTCAATCTTAGGATTCAATGATTCAATCTTAGGATTCAATGATTCAATGATTCAGTCTTCTCTTTATAAAAAAATCGGATCATGGGGTTCCTTGAGGGATCAGAAAGGGTATATGCCTTAGGATTCAATCTTAGGATTCAATGATTCAATGATTCAATCTTAGGATTCAATGATTCAATCTTAGGATTCAATGATTCAATCTTAGGATTCAATGATTCAATCTTAGGATTCAATGATTCAATGATTCAGTCTTAGGATTCAATGATTCAATCTTAGGATTCAATGATTCAGTCTTAGGATTCAATGATTCAATCTTAGGATTCAATGATTCAGTCTTAGGATTCAATGATTCAATCTTAGGATTCAATGATTCAATCTTAGGATTCAATGATTCAATCTTAGGATTCAATGATTCGGTCTTAGGATTCAGTGATTCAATCTTAGGATTCAATGATTCAATGATTCAATGATTCAGTCTTAGGATTCAATGATTCAGTCTTAGGATTCAATGATTCAATGATTCAATGATTCAATCTTAGGATTCAATGATTCAATCTTAGGATTCAATGATTCAATCTTAGGATTCAATTCGATCTTAGGATTCAATGATTCAGTCTTATAAAAAGCAGTTGCGTGAAAGAGTGACATCAGTTTATGATTGACAGTCACTGGGTGAACATGTCTTACGTTTGTGAAGTCTGCGAAAAATCATTCGCTACATCAAGTAATCGTCTACGCCATATGAGATCTTTTCATCACAATAGGTCTATCAGTGATAGGGTAACAACATCTGCCCCATTTACTGCTATGACAACTACATTCACCCCTGAGAGTCAAAAAACGTACTCGATACAACTGACACATCCGTTTGGACTCTTGGTCTCTGGAGGAACCAAAAGTGGGAAAACAACTTTTGTCAAACAGTTATTGGTTTATGCTAGCATTATGATCGACCCACCTCCGGAAAACATCGTGTATTTTTATTCAGAATATCAAGATACGTTTGGCGAAATAGAAACCCTAATTCCAGGGATTCAGTTTGTCCAAGGTTTGCCCCAGTCGATGCTGGATAGTATTAATCCCAAAACACGAAATCTATTTATAATTGACGATATGATGGGAGAAAAAGACGCTGAAATTGCTAAACTTTTTACGAAAAAATCGCACCATGGGAATCTCAGTGTAATTTATATCGTGCAAAACTTATTTCATCAAAGCAAAGATCATCGGACCATCTCTCTGAATGCCAGTTATTTATGTCTGACGAAAAACGTTCGAGATGCAAGTCAAGGTTACTCATGAGTAAATGAGTAACTCACGAGTTACTCATGAGTAAATGAGTAACTCGTGAGTTACTGATGAGTAAATGAGTAACTCATGAGTAAATGAGCAACTCGTGAGTTACTCATGAGTAACTCGTGAGTTACTCATTTACTCATGAGTAACCTTGACTTGCATCTCGAACGTTTTTCGTCAGACATAAATAACTGGCATTCAGAGAGATGGTCCGATGATCTTTGCTTTGATGAAATAAGTTTTGCACGATATAAATTACACTGAGATTCCCATGGTGCGATTTTTTCGTAAAAAGTTTAGCAATTTCAGCGTCTTTTTCTCCCATCATATCGTCAATTATAAATAGATTTCGTGTTTTGGGATTAATACTATCCAGCATCGACTGGGGCAAACCTTGGACAAACTGAATCCCTGGAATTAGGGTTTCTATTTCGCCAAACGTATCTTGATATTCTGAATAAAAATACACGATGTTTTCCGGAGGTGGGTCGATCATAATGCTAGCATAAACCAATAACTGTTTGACAAAAGTTGTTTTCCCACTTTTGGTTCCTCCAGAGACCAAGAGTCCAAACGGATGTGTCAGTTGTATCGAGTACGTTTTTTGACTCTCAGGGGTGAATGTAGTTGTCATAGCAGTAAATGGGGCAGATGTTGTTACCCTATCACTGATAGACCTATTGTGATGAAAAGATCTCATATGGCGTAGACGATTACTTGATGTAGCGAATGATTTTTCGCAGACTTCACAAACGTAAGACATGTTCACCCAGTGACTGTCAATCATAAACTGATGTCACTCTTTCACGCAACTGCTTTTTATAAGACTGAATCATTGAATCCTAAGATCGAATTGAATCCTAAGATTGAATCATTGAATCCTAAGATTGAATCATTGAATCCTAAGATTGAATCATTGAATCATTGAATCATTGAATCCTAAGACTGAATCATTGAATCCTAAGACTGAATCATTGAATCATTGAATCATTGAATCATTGAATCCTAAGATTGAATCATTGAATCCTAAGACCGAATCATTGAATCCTAAGATTGAATCATTGAATCCTAAGACTGAATCATTGAATCCTAAGACTGAATCATTGAATCATTGAATCCTAAGATTGAATCATTGAATCCTAAGACTGAATCATTGAATCCTAAGATTGAATCATTGAATCCTAAGACTGAATCATTGAATCATTGAATCCTAAGATTGAATCATTGAATCCTAAGATTGAATCATTGAATCCTAAGATTGAATCATTGAATCCTAAGATTGAATCATTGAATCATTGAATCCTAAGATTGAATCCTAAGGCATATACCCTTTCTGATCCCTCAAGGAACCCCATGATCCGATTTTTTTATAAAGAGAAAATATAGAACCTTGAATGTAAGCGCGAGGGTGGCCGAATGGTTAAGGCGCTGGGTTTAAAGTCCCAGAAGACGTGGGTTCGAATCCCACACCTGGCAATGATTTTTCTTCAAAATAAGACAACTGGTAGTGTTAATAAAAGATATATTATTAAATTTCCTATTTACAAGCACACAAAGTTAAAATTAATTATCAGCACACAAAGTTAAAATCTCTAAACTATTTACACTTATTTACAGATCTCATGTGCAAAAATTAGTAACCGTACGGAATGGTGTTGAAATTATCTACAATTATTCGTTTATTGTACACTATCCTATAATCTTTGTGTTGTTGTTTTGTGATAACTTGCTTCGTGCGAGTGTCCCTAGTAATTTTGAACGGTATGTCTACAGCAACTTTCGGTGGACCTGTGCTTTTCATATCACACATGATATTTAGATACACGAGATCACACATAACATTAAAATTAATTTTCTCCAATGTTTGGAAATTTAAAGTTATACCTCGTATTTTACAACACGCTTTACCATTGTTCATTTCATACGCGTAATTTTTAGGACCTCCAGAAACGAAAGTCGTGATGTGACCACCATCTAGCTCGTCCGTCAATTCGCCCAAATAAACGCCGGTCTCCGGTTCTGGCTCTCCTGGTCTACTTAGGTAAATCACTGAGTCCGTGTCGTAATATAGAACTCTTTCTCCCAGTTGTTCCAACGTATTGTACAGCTTTAGCCGAGCGTGGGCAGTTGTAAACGCAGCAATCACCACATTGGTCTTGGCATTCGGCTAGATGAAGTTATCTTTGTACTCATATCGTAGCTCTACAACATCGTCACTCACAAACGAGGCGTCCGTCACCTCAATCTCATCGGATGTCAACATGTCGAAATACACTTGCGGATCTGTAATAAGTTTTACTTGGGTCATGTTGGTTCTCTGCGCAAATTTTCCTGCAAAAACAAACAAAAAAAGATAACCGTATTAACCTTGTGTTAAATTTAACTTACTTCCCCTTTTTTACCACTAAGTATTACACTTACCCCAGAACGAGTTTAACATCAACTTCGCCAGTGCACGGAGGCCAGGGTTTTTCTCGATCTTGTTCCGATCCATCAGGATGCCTTCGCGTTGATAGTACTCGTCGATATACTGCTGCTTTTTCTCATCGGTGTCGCAACCCTCGGGGAAACCACTAGATTCTTGCTTAATCTTCAGAAATGTATCGATGTACTCGCTGAAGAGCTCGTTGCTCTGCTGGGGGAAATGCCATACTTCGTGAACGTTAACCAAACGATAACCCTTCTCCAACGCTTTCTCTAATTCATTGGTGACCCAAGTACCCTGAATTGCACGCTCCTGGTCTGTATGATTGCATGGCTCTTGGTTCAATCTATCAGCACAAGTTTGGCACAGCGGGAACATAAGCTTTCCGTGAGCACGATACGGTAGAACCGGATGGTAAAGACCACGTGGGGGGAGAACGGTACATTTAACCAACCCGAAATACTCTGTGATATTGCCAAAGTTCTCGGTGATAATCTCAGGATGGCCCACTGGATATGAACAGTACTTATTCGTCCATGGATACAAACTTGTAAAGTCCACATAATGAATTTGCTCGTCTTGTTGGCATTGATGAAACAACTTCGCCGCGTTCGTCCGCCCTCCGTACAGTCCGTGTCTGGGTTCGAGAGGCTCAGAAATTTCAAAATTATCGAAATACGTTTTCATGTCCGAGTTTGCTTCGAGTTGACGTTTCAAGTCGCACTCCCACATCTCAATCACGTTGTAACCTTGACGTTTTAGAAAACGCGTTTTCTCGAGCGTGTGCTGATGTAAATCTTGCATGGTTTGCTGACTGACGGGGTTAACGGTGTCCCTGGCGTAACAAGAGACGCAACCGTGCCAGAAACACCCATGGTGCTCGTAGACGGTGTTTGACTCTGCATGATACCCATCAACACGGTACTGTCCGATACGTTGCTCGCCAAAATTGCGAGAGTGCCGAATGGAAATATCGTTGCATTGCGCGGTATACGCTAACCATTTTAGGGCAATAACCGATTGCTTATCATGAGGTCTATAACCATGCGGTGGAATAACGGCAATTGTTTTTTCACGAAGAAAGTTCTTTCGAAAGACTAAGTTGCATGCCGAGGCAATTGTGAGACAATCTTTAAACGGGTCGATATCAGTAACAGAACGAAACAGTTCGCGAAATTCTAGGCAACAACGTCGAAGGATGTCGACGTCCGATCGGCAATACTTCAGAATTTCCTCTTGAAAGTCGAAAACGTAGTTATTGGCTCTCTGACTATTATACCACTGGTAAAACTTGTCACGATCATCGGCAGGCATTCCGTCTGGATCGTAGAAGCTTGCGTCGGGTATAGGACCTTGATAGTTTTGGTTGGTTTCGGTGTTGAAGTGATGTGGGAAATAGCCCTTGGCAAGTTCGTTCAGACCAAACGTTTTCGGAAAGTTCGCGAGCTTCATTGGGATAAAGCATAGCGAATCGATAAACTTAATGTCTAATTCTGGAACGTTTAGTGTTAATATCTTTGCACCGTTCATAATAACTTCCGGTACCAAACCATTCTTATGGAGATATTGTAGGATGAAATACCCGTCATATCCCTGGAAATTATGAGCCATCACTAGACTGTTCGAATTTTGGTCTTGAAATAACCATTCACAAAATTCGTCCCGTGTATTTGCACCGCTAAACACCCACTCTTGCCCGCTTTCGTCGTGAACAACGCATAAATTCGGTACATGTTCGCCGCCTTCTTGCACGCATTCAAAATCGAAGAAAAATAATTGGCTATAACCGCCTTCTTCGCCTTCGTTGTCGCTGGCTTCTTCCCCTACGTCCGCCTCATCATCTACTAAATCGTTCGTGTCCGATTGCGCTTCGCGAGTGGTTTTTCTTTTCTTCGCCTGTTGAATATAGCACTGGTGGTCTTCAGGGACCACGTACTGTTGACAAACTGTACACCGAACAAGACCGCAGTGATGCCTCTGAGGGTGTTGATTAGCTCGTTTCACCACCTTCTTGCAGTGTTGACACTTTATGACAGATGCACAAATTGAACGCTTTTCGCCCACGGATGCTTTGTGCCTGTCAAAGCACTCTTGGCTCTTGAAAAATCGAGCGCAATCGTTGCAAAATACCCAGCTTGTAATCGGACAGTTTTGCGTGTAGCACAACTTGCACGTATCGCCGCAGAGGTGGTCTTCCACTTTATCATAACCTTTCTTACACGTATGACAATACTTCTTACGAGCGAGGAAAGCTGGCATGCTTGTAATTACGTCATAATGGTTATCGTGGGCGTAAAGATAAATACGCTTCGGTGCCTCGGGGCCAGAGTAAATAAGAGCATTCAGATGTTCTTTTGAGACAACGTTTATCTGGTAATCGGTCAAATAGACTTGAAACTTTTTCACTTCTTCGATACCACACTGTCCGAGTGGTACGCCGGCAGTTTCATGCAATTCGTGAGCAAGGTCACCTTGTAAAGCTCCGCGAGACTCGCTTATGTAAGGGTATCTCTCGTCGTTGTCAACTTTGGCTTTGGCTACGACAATGGCACGACTAAGACAAAGATCGTCCTTGTTCTGAATTCGGACGATGGCTCTTTTGTTGATAAGATGTTTTTCTAGGTTAGCAATCTTTCGCTTTCTTCCCGTTCCGCCGCGTGGCATTTCAACATGGATTATATTGACGGTAATCGAATCATCTAACTTGAAACGAATCGTTCGACTGAATTACTCTTTCGATCTCGGCCAAGATTCTCTCGACTGTTAATCTCTCACGAGACATAAATGCTAATGAAATGGGATATTCGAGTTGAGGCGAATGCATAATAAACCTGACCTGATCATGCATAGCAATACCATCGGTTACGCGATCAAGCAGACTTTCAAACACGTTGTGTAACTGCCTCAGGACATCAGGCAAACCTTGGACTTGTAAATCGCCAAACTGAACGCGATAATCAAGGCCCGTGGTCTTAAACTTTTTAACGCGTACTTGCTTAACAGATTTTATCGTAAATAACGGAACAGTTTTAGATCTCTTACTTGGTATTGATTCCGTACTTGGTTTAGCGGCTCGTTTTCGGCTTCCTTCTCCGGTCTGGATAGATACCTCGGGTATCGACGGTTCACCAGAGACATCAGAAATATCCTCTAGTTCGGCCATAAATGAATCATCGTTCCAATCCATTCTGAAGGATTCGTGTTGCTCGTTCGACCAACCATCCATTAACGAGGGTATCGCCGGTTCGGGGGCCTGACCGCCGTCGTCCATCTCGGCCAAAAACGAATCATCGTTCCAATCTCGCTTGAAGGATTCGCGTTGCTCGTCCGACCAACCATCCATTAACACCGTAGAAATCCCACAACGTTCGTTCTCCAAATCACGCTCCAAGGCATTCGACAATATAATGATACGTTGAAACAAGGCTGCTTGCTTATGCCTCTCCTCGAAATCAAAGAGCCATTCCAGCGCCTCTATTTCTTCGACGGTTGTACAACCTCTGATTACATCGGTAAGATCCATTGCTGTCAATGAAACAAAACGTATATTAAACTCTGATAAAATACACAGTGAACGTCGTCAGGCAATATAAAACGAATAAGTACAAAACATCTTACCTTAAAATCAGACAAAAATATCTTCGAAAATATCTCCCAAGAAAACGCTATATCGCAGACAGTAAACTCCACAAGTAAAACACTTTAGGAAAAGTAGCAACAATACGAAATCACCGAGCTTATATAGCTTCATGTATACTATAATTATTCCAATCTTGCCCAATCATGTCACAGGCGTGAGTCATGCATGAGTCATGGTGCGTGAGTCATGCGTGAGTCACGCTGAATATTAATGAGGCGGCATCCCTTTGTTACGGTGGATGGGGGGGGGGGGTTATCTACTGATGTTCTTTCCCAAGCACTTGGTAATGGATCAACTGAATCTGCAGAAAACCATCAAGCCGTCCACGTTACTCCAACTTTAGGCTGCTTGGAAACGGTGGTATCATCAGTCAGTTCAACATCTACCTGCATAACTACAATTTCCAGCAAAACGGCAATCGAGAATGCATTTCACTTTGGTGGTGTTTTTTTCAACTGTTCTATTGGCAATGTGAACGTTAACTTTAGTTTACAGCAATAAACAGGTTGTTTTAAAGCTGGATAATTCAATTTGATGTAAATCCACCATGTTATACGTATATACGCCTTGATTAAGTGTTATTTTTACGTCCTTAGCAAACTCTTTTGATTTAACAAATAAAACATAAAGCTCCGTGCATATGTACTCTTATAAAGGCACGTTTGACGTCATTTGAACACGAGTACCTTCAAATCACGTCAAACGTACCTTTATAAGAGTACATATGCACAGGAGCGGTATGTTTTATTTGTTTTATAAAATAAGAAGAAAATCAAGCTAAACTGAGTGAGGTAGTTTTGGAATTTGGCGGGCTTTTCCGGCCAGCTGACGCCATTCTACGCCATTTTACGTCATTCATGATCTATGTTCTCTTATAAATGCACGGAGCCCAGCCAATCAGAGCGTGCCTAGAGGACACCTTATTTCATAACAACAAATAAAACGTTCTGTAGAAGAAGCCACTTCAAAGCCGTTGTGGCGTGGGATATACCTTACGTTGATTGGCTCTCCATATATCTCATGAGAATTTCCAACTTCATCAGTTTTTTTCAATAAACTAGTTTAAACTTTTTTTGCGATTTTGATCTTTTTATTTTATAAAAGAAATATAAAATGGTTTTCCATGTTTATGTACTGTGATATAAACACTTGGGACGTTGCTCGACTTTTGAAAAGCTAAAAAACACTCGCCTAGCGGCTCGTGTTTTTGTTACGCTTTTCTCAAGTCTCACAACATCCCGCGTGTTTATTTCACAGTACATAAACATGGAAAACCATTTTATATTTGTTAAATATATATATATATATATATATATATATATATTTAACAATTATACCATGAGCTCGAGTCGTATATGAGTCATAGCCAACGAGGCGCTTCGCCGAGTTGGCTATGAGTTCATATACGACGAGAGCGAATGGTATAATTGTTTTAAAATATTATAGCAAAATATATTGTGATAATTAATGCAAAATTGTTGATTTATTGCAATAAATTATATTAATTGAATATCCGCCACATATGAGCTTCCGTCATGCGTATTGTAGTTTATGCTTTCAAGTTTCTTGCTGAGTTGAAAACAGCTTCAGAATTTTCTCTCAGAGCCAAAAAATACGTTGAAAAGATTGAATGAAGAATAAAAACAGCTTTGAAAAGTCAGAAGGTGGGTGATTTATTTCTTAATCTGTCGTGGTTGTGAATCTTTGGCTTTTTAAATGGACAAAGAAGCTAAAAATATAATTAATAGCGAAATTTACGCGTTGTTTTTCTAACCTGAAAGAATAACACAGTTTTTATCCATAATGATTTATTACTTCAAAAACCCACTTTGCTGAGTAATAATAATGGTTTTACTCATAAATATGTGTTGTTAGTTCAATTCTTGTGGATTTTAATTTGCCTGACAAAACATTATTGTCAACCTGAAATTTATAACGGGTTTTGTAAACTCTTAAGACGGTTTTTAAAGTGGATTTACCATCTTAACTTTGTAAATTGTGCATTTGAGTTGTGTATTTTGTGTTAAATGTTAGTTTCCCCTTCTTAGCTCAAGTTTTTCTGAGCTATACGTTGAAAAAAACAGCCAGTTTCATCTGCAATAGTTTAAGAAAACTACGCCGCCATTTTGCATTGATTTTCACTACTCGCTGTATATGAGCTGATATACAGTTAGTAATGCAGCCAATCAGATTGCAAGATAGCTCATATATACCATTAGTAGCTATATTATATATATATATATAGCTACTCACTATATATGAGCTGTTCTGCAATCTCATTGGTTCTGCTAATGAAAAACGAGATGGCGGCATGAGTTTTTCAGTCAGTGTCCTACAGATAAAATTGCCTGTTAATTCTTAACTACAGCAGCGAAAATACTGAACTGAGTGAAAACTAACAGTTAACAAATAACACATAAACAGAATAGAAACGCTACGAATTTAACAGAAAAAAAAGCTACTGAAAAAGGCAGTTGAGAGCTTTACAAAACTTTCTAAAGAAATAAAGCATTATGAATGGAAACTATGTTATTTGTATGCTATAAAAGACCGTAAATCGACAAAGTGCAATTTTTCCGAACGTTTTCGGCTTTTTGATAACTTTTTAAATGCTAAATCTTTACATGTCAATATAAAATAAAGAACAGTTGGCTAACCTTTTCAATTTTCTGAGCTGTTTAAGTCGTTATATACGATGTTTCCAACGCTTTTTTAAACTCTAAGAGTTCTCAAACACATTTCCGAGACTGTTTTGAACTCCAAAGTTTACTGTCTCAAGCGCCTCTTTGGCTATGAGCTCATATACGACTCAAGCTCATGGTATATTTGTTGAGCTCATTATATATTTGTTAACTGATATATATATATATATATATATATATATATATATATATATATATATATATATATATATATATATATATTATATATATATATATATTATATATATTATATATATTATATATATTATATATATTATATATATTATATATATTATATATATATATATATATATATATATATATATATATATAATATATATATAATATATATAATATATATAATATATATAATATATATAATACATATAATATATATAATATATATACATAATATATATATATATACATAATATATATATATAATATTTTATATATATATATATATATATATATATATGTATAATACATATATATATATATATATATATATATATATATATATATATATATATATATATATATATATAATATATATAATATATATAATATATATACATAATATATATATATACATAATATATATATAATATATATATATATATATATATATATATATATATATATATATATATATATATTATATGGTGCGAAGATATGAATTTTATCTTCGAGTTGTGAAAACAATATTTTACGAATGAGCGTAGCGAATGAGTAAAATATCGTTTTTACCACGAGAAGATAAAATTCATATCTTCAAACCAGCGTGTAATTTTCTTTTTATTATATAGATTCAATGCAAAAGGTGGGAAAATGTTTAATCACGTGATCGATATCTTCACTAGTGAGGATATGGAAAATATGTCACTGCATATTTCTTAGTAAAACACTCCCATCTATATAATAAATATATATAATATATATAATATATAATATATAAATATATATAATATATATATATATATATATATATATATATATATATATATAATATATATATATATATATATATATATATAATATACATAATATACATAATATATATAATATACATAATATACATAATATATATAATATATATAATATATATAATATATATAATATATATAATATATATAATATATATAATATATATAATATATATAATATATATAATATATATAATATATATAATATATATAATATATATAATATATATAATATATATATAATATATATATAATATATATAATATATATAATATATATAATATATATAATATATATAATATATATAATATATATAATATATATAATATATATATATAATATATATATAATATATATAATATATATAATATATATAATATATATAATATATATAATATATATAATATATATAATATATATAATATATATAATATATATAATATATATAATATATATAATATATATAATATATAATATTTCCGTGTTTCCATAGAGTTATAGAAACACGAGTGGCAGTTTGGGAGAACGAGAAATTACAGTGGGAACACGAGCCCGCAAGGAAGAGTGTTTCCACGCTATTTCGAGTTCTTCCAAACTTCCACAGGTGTTTCTATAACTCTATAGGAACACGGGAAAAATGTTTTCTATTTCCTTTATAAAACAACCCGTCAAAAGAGATTAAACGTTAAAATTAATCCAAATAAAAAGCGTAAATTCTCATTACCCACCACGGATGGCGTATTGGATTGTGTTTGATGTCGTAGTGGATGGCGTATAATGGTGTTTATGTACAAATTTTAATTAGAATGATATACTAGCAACCTTATATAGTCATGTGGATTAGCGAAATGATCGTGACAGAAGTGACAAAAGCACCGAAATTGGCACAAATGCACTTTATAGCGTCCTTATCAATATTTGAGTAGGAGCCCAAGCTTACTCCCCCTTGAACTCTTTATATGATAAATAAAAGTTTATCCAAATATACGAATTGGGGTAACTGTGGTGATATAAATGATGTTTTTAATACTAAGCTGGAAATTGTAAATGATACTTACTGTAAGTGTATTTTGCTATATTTATTGATTATATATTGTTTTAAGTACAAACGATAGATTTTAGGACGTATCCTATGTACAAATAAATAGATGTTTGAAGTATCGCTCCCAGCCCTCGCTCGGCCATGGTCAGTTTCAAAATGGCTGCCAACATTCAAACTTGCAAGAACTGTAAGTATTTAGAGCAATTTTACTCTTCTTTCGTGTTGATACGGTATTTTATCATAACAATAATAGTCTTATTTGTAAGCAAACCACATTTGCCAAACTTAATGATAAAATTTGATTAAATTATAGATGAATTTTGTGTCAGCCATAAGTAAAGAGTAAAGTCGGACAGCCTATCTTTTTTCCATGTCATTCAACTGGGATAATTGTATCATATGCCAGGAAACTAAAGCCGATGCTTTAAAATGTCTGTTAAATGACCCACGGCATCTTGCCAATGGTAGTGATGTCTATGCTACATTTTTGAACAACGTAAAGGAGCTGCGCTCAATTGATGCTCTGCCGTGTCAGCTTCAACTTGACGAAGATACAATCGTCGATGATCTAATACAAAATCGTGCTTCATGGCATAAGTTGTGCAATTTAAAATTCACCAAATCTAAGGTTATCAGAGCAAAAGAGGCTATAGAGCGAAGAAAAAGGGCAAACGAACCCGAAGCTGAACCAGAAGAAGTAAAAAAAGGGACATCTAAACGTAAAAAAAACTCGGACAGTATCTGGAATTGTATCTTCTGCACCACTGACTCTAACGACAAGCTTCACAATTTTACCACCCTTGAGGCCGATAGAAATCTTCGTCAGATAGCGTCAGAAGTTGGAGATTTTGAGTTACTGTCTCGTATTTCTGGCGGAGACCTTGTAGCAATAGAAGCCAAGTATCACTTATCCTGTCTTACATCATTCAGGAACAACTATAGATCTTTCTTGTCGAAAAAGAGCAAGATTTCTGAGACAGATGACGAAAAGATCAATGAGTGTCGAGCTTTTATAGAGTTAGTTAATTTTATTGAGAAATCTGTTGAAGAAGGAACTCAGTTTTTCAAACTGTCTGAGCTTCATGCCTTGTTTGAAGGTCGACTTAAAGATTTAGGAGTTACTAAAACGGTGAACAAAACAAGGTTAAAGAAAGCTCTCCTAGAACACTTAGAAGATGCTCAAGAGCAGCATGACGGAAAGAACATGGTGTTTTTGTATTCAAGGAAGGAATGCGCAATATACTTAAAGAAGCACTTAAAACGAGAGACTTTTCCGATGACGCTGCTGTTCTAGCAAAAGCAGCAACGATTGTTAGAGATGATTTGTTTGCTCACAAAGGATTTAATTTCTCTGGTTGTTTCCAAATCGAGTGCCAGCAAAACTCGGTACCCTCTAGTCTTAAGTCACTTGTCGCTATGATACTTAATGGACTTAACCTTAAAGAGCAAGAGAAAAATGAATCTCAGGCATGTCTTACCATATGTCAAACAATCATGTTCAACACGAAGAAGAGAACCTACAGTTCTAAGACCTCCGAGACACGCCACTCCTTATTGCGCGAGCCGCCTCTTCCATTGTATCTTGGATTGAACATTCACGCAATGACAAGAAGTAAGACACTTGTAACCAAGCTTTTTCAGATGGGGATTAGTGTGTCCTATGACCGCATAAGAGAAATAGAGGATTGGCTGGCTACCTCTGTCAGTGAGCGTTTCAAGGAAGATGGATGTGTTACGCCTGCTTGTTTGAGAAAGGGCATATTCTCTGTTGGTGCCCTTGACAACATCGACCATAACCCGAGCTCAACAACTTCAGCCTCGTCATTTCATGGAACTGGGATAAGTATATTTCAGTTTCCGACAAAGGAAGTTCTGGGTCAAGAAAGAGAACCACTAACTATTCCACCTACTGGAACTGAACAGCACGCTCTCCCAGACGAATATTGCATTGTACCTCCTACCGAGCTAAAGACAAATACCGTATCAGTACCAGAACGTCAGATGACCACAGTACAAGCCACCTTGACCGATGCAATAACACAAGAAGATCGATGGGTTACACATGCGATGTCAAAACTGAGCAAAGACCCCGTGGATGCTGAGGACACCATAACATGGGCAGCTTACCACTCATCGCTGCAGCCTCCTCCCAACGAACCTCATGCAATCACTTCTCTTCTGCTGCTTTTTTATGAAAAAGCCGCTACGCCAGCTATGGTTAAGCATGGTATGGACGTGCTACGTCAATCCATAACATTTCTTAACCCTGGGCAAATACCAGTCATGGCAGTCGACCAGCCTTTATTTGCTTTGGCAAAACTTGTCCAGTGGAGGTATCCTACAACTCACGGTGAGAACAATTACGTTGTGATGTTTGGCGGTTTGCACATGGAAATGGCATTATGGAATACTCTCGGCGATTTGCTAGAAAAATCAGGATGGACTACAGCCCTTGCTGATGCAGATGTTGCTTCATCTGGCACTGCAGACGCTTTTTTGAAAGTGTCCCATCTTACGCGAACAAGGTATGCAGTAAATTCACATAATCATATTCCCCTATAGTGACAACTTTGCGCTAGTTAATCTAGACTTTTTATTCAGTTACATCTGTTAAAACGTATTTTTTTTGCAGACATGCTCATCAGGTAACTCTTCTTGTACTTCACAAACTGAAGAAAGATGCCTTTCACCATCAAGCTGAACATGACGACGACAGCACCTTTGCGTCGTGGGAAAATAACATGAGGCAAAAAAGTCCCACCTTCAAGTATTGGGATATAATCATGCGATATGAGACTCTCATACTCTTGTTTGTACGAGCCTGTAGAGAAAGGAACTTTACATTATATGTTGAAGTTCTGAACGAGCTGATCCCTCTTTTCTTTGCCCTGGATCACGTGAATTATGCTCGATGGGCACCTATTCATGTCAGGGACATGAAGTCCCTACCAACTGCAATCAAGAGTAAGTTTCAAGAAAAAGGACACTGGGTGCTCTCAAAAACAAACAGAAAGTTCTCAGCGATCCCTCTAGACCAGGCGCATGAGCAAGAGAACAAGTTTGTTAAAGGCGACGGTGGTGCAGTAGGACTCACCGAAAATCCTTCTGCGTTAAGGTGCATACTATTGCTTTTTGTTATTCTAAACCTAGAAATTCTTACGCAACTAATTCCTTGTATAATTTATTTTAAAAAGCTGTTCCCATCTCAATAATGATATATTCTGCATCTTTTTTCATACGATGGATGCTTTCTGGTCCCGAACTCTCTAGAACGTTGCGGCAATTTGAAGAAGAGTACCTTGGCAATGATGATCCAGATGACCATCAGAATCATCTAAACCATGAAACTGGAAGAGCAGCTCAAGTGAGGTTTCAAAAGCAAGTGAGCAGTCTCTCTGAAGTGATCATCAAGATGGGAAACCCCTTCATGGACGATTTTCCAGAGCTGTTGACTCTTGACTGTAGAGACTGTGCCAAGGAAGCAGTAGCTGAGACGTTACTCAATCTTGAAGCGACTGGGAAGCAGCAATACCAGAATTATATGCAAAATGTAATAATCGACCGCACGAAGTCAATCCATGAGACCATCAAGAAAAACAACTTTCCACTGTTTGGAAAGCCACGCACAAGGACCCTGTCCAAACAAGGGAAACAAATTGTAACTCTGAAAAACAACGTTGCTCTCTTCGCTCAGTTGTACGTTGCGATGCAGAATAGAGATAGTGATATGGAAGAGTTCTTTGCGCACGAAGTACAGTCGTTTCCACCCTCAATTTCAGATTGTGGAAATCTCAGATTGCCAAGTGCGAAGTCAGATGTCTTGAAGTTTTTGCAGCCAGCCGACCAGCCCGAGCCTGGCAAAGAGTTTGATTGCAGAATCCTGGATGGTGCAGTAGTTGTGCATTCTCTCCCCATCAACGGCGTTTCCACCTTTAACCAATACGCTGATGAGGTTTTTCTCCCTCATATCCTGCATCAAGCATCACAGAGTGGTAGAACCGATATCGTGTGGGACGCATACCGTCCCGAAAGCTTAAAAGAGGCTACGAGAGAGAAGAGAGGCAAAGGAGTGAGAAGAAAGGTTTCTGCTCAAACGAAGATGCCACATAAATGGATGGAGTTTCTACGCGACCTTGCAAACAAGGCGGAGCTGTTTGACTTCTTGACAGCCAAAGTTAAAGCATACAAATGGCCAGCCGGGAAAGCAATTTATATCACTTCAGGTAACTAACTTACCTATAATAAATCAAGTGATTGCAATAGTTGTGATAATTGTGTATTATGCCTTATAGGTACATCTGTGATATCAATCGGTCCAAGTATTCCAATGTCACCATGTAATCACGAGGAGGCGGACACGCGAATCGTAATTCATGTATTACACGCCCTCAGGTCCCATGAAGCAAAGTCTGTTGTGGTGAGAACCGTCGACAGTGATGTTGTAGTCATCCTCATCGGTAAGTTCTATGACATTCAGCATCAGTATCCTGAAACTGATATTTGGGTCGCCTTTGGAATGGGCCGTCACTTCAACTTCCTCAGCATCAATGCCATATGTGTTTGCCTTGGAGAACCAAAGTCAAAATCCCTACCGGTGTTTCATGCACTGACTGGCTGTGACACCACCTCTTGCTTCTATGGTAAGAGCAAGCAGTCTGCCTGGAAGGCATGGGAGATGTACCCTGAAGTAACTAACACCTTTGTCGCCTTAGCATCTCTACCTTTCCAGTCAGTCATTGTCGCGTCTGAAACCTTCGCGAAGATAGAGCGTTTCATCGTCATCATGTATGACAAGCTGAGTCCTTTGTCCTCTGTCAACGCAGCTCGAATGGAAATATTCTGTAAGAACAATAGGGCGATAGAAAGGCTACCCCCGACACAGGTATGTACACAGTAAACATCATACATAATTCATATATTATAAGTTATAATAATATTGTTTTCTTCTTTCCGTCCAGGATGCGCTCCTTCAACACGTTCTAAGAGCTGTCTACCAGGCGAGCATTTGGACAACCAGTGACCAGCCACAGCCCGATGTGCCAACTCCTGAACAATTCGGATGGAAGAAAGTGGAAAGCACTTGGTCACCAGTGTGGATGCTTCTCCCAGAAGTCTCAAGAGCCTGCAGAGAGCTCATCAAGTGTTCGTGCCGAGGACGCTGTGATAGGTGCAAGTGTTTCAAAGCGCATCTGAAATGCACACCTCTCTGCAAATGCAGTAGATAGCGAGTAGGAACAGTTTTTGTCTCTAATAGAATCAGAATGTTTCTAAGGTGGGGAATGATTCGTTGGTTGTTCACTGGTTAAAAGTAATTGTGAGTCTTTGTAAATGGCACTGTGCATGCTGGGTAGAGGTAATTATGCATATGACACTAGAGAATGACTCGTTGCTATTAAAGTCCATTCATTATGAAAATTTTCCATGAAATCATATATTCCCGTGGTCGAAAGATTTGTTTTATTTACTTTTATATCTGGCTTGGTAACCAGGCTTTCAATCAAGGTAGCCATTTCCTTTACCCCTTAATTTAGGACAAAGACGCCCCAATTTCGCTGGGCTCCTACTCTAACTTTTATCAGTGGGCCATAAGGAACATCTGGACCAAGTTTGTTGCTTTTGTCACTCTTGTAACGATCCGGTGAAAATTTGACGCTAATCCACATGACTAATAGGTCTCAATCAAGCTTCAGTAACACAATGGCTAGGGCGTCACAGTCATTAGAACAGTCATTAGAAGGTTGCAGGTTTGTTCGGCCTTGTTTGGGGCTGAGAAAAATTTTCTGAGCATTTGGGCTTGACAAACGACTATTACAATACAACAAGCACAAGCGATATGTATACATGTAGTCAGTGCATATGTTTTTCAAGAGCTACTTCGAGCACTAGTTCTATTGTGCGCAAGGTGTTAAAGTATTTTTGTTTTGTTTATATTACTATCTTTTAGATTGTTATTGTGAGTACTATGGCTTTGTCTGGACATCGTAACATACCGTCATCTACATGCGATTATGGTCAGTTCTCTTCATCTTGTGTGGAGTGTCCATCCAATATCCAGTACCATCCATCCCATGTGAAGTGTCCATCCAGTGCCGACCAGTATTCATCCTATGCCCGGTTCCTACTAGCTGTAATCAGTCACCAGGATTTACCCATTCTCCAGTGTCATTCCAGTGACAAGTGTCTTCATAGATGGTCAACGATATTGGTTAATTCCAGACACGATAAATTTATACGTTTAGTTTCGACAGACTATAATAGTCGTCCTATTGAAAACATCCATGGCCTTAGATATCTAATAGTAATATTTGGGTTACAATGCGTGAATCCATTTCGATCTTCTATAAGTACAACTTTGTTACTGCGTGAAATCGTTTGTGGGAAATGTGACGCAGATAGCACAGCTTCTACTGGTATATTTATCTACAACCAAACACAATGTCACCCATGGGAAACTGAAGATGATATGTCAACCAACGTACCGCATAAGATACAGTCGACTCAATACACTGGCGCATATCGATTAATTAAGCATCGTGATCTGTTAAGTCTCACTCGGTTACTCACAGAAATGAACAGAAGTGACATTGTGGAAAAACTGGATTCTGGGATCAAATCACTCATGAACGAAACATGTTGCACGCGCGATCGTTACCGTACCGGGTTTTGCTATCGTTTTATCTACAATAAATAATATTTATTTGGCAAACAGAAAACTCTATATGCTTTATATATATATGGTAATCCTATTTATATATGCATATAAATTAGCCTTTATGACTTCGTTTTAAAGAAAAATTTCATTTGAATTTCTCACACGAAAACGAGTTCGTAAGGGCTAATTTATATGTATTTCAAAAACTCATTAATAATTCATGAGGGAAATTCAAAAGAAATTAATGTTCAATCAGTGTCTTTATATGTGATAAAGATACCTCCTGATTTACATAAACTTTAGCTTTGATTTTCTCGGCTTGGACAAGGTTAGTTTTCAAACTCACTACGCCAATGAACTTACCAAGCGGTTCATTTTTGAAGCCGTTTAATAAACTCGCAGTTCGTGTTTTATCAGATATAAAAACACTCGGCTTCGCCTCGGGTCTTTATATCTGATAAAACACTCCTGCTCGTTCATTAAACAGTACATAAAAGAATTTTTTAAATCGTCGACCAATATTGTATCTACTACTGCACATGCGAGTAGATACTATGTCGGCATGCAATGTTTTCCGATGTTAGTTGAGGTAATTCCTCAGTTTTTGCTTTGCGCAGGTTTTCTGCGCATAATTCTGCAATACTAATTCAAGATGTATCCAAGTGTTAGTAGCGAAAACACATAAAAATATCATTAAGGAGGCTAAATCAGCTAATAGTACATTTGACAAGAATATACTAACTTAATTTTGGTTTTTGAAAAAAATTTATAATTTGTTGCGGGCTTTCGTATATAGATGAAATGATAGGGAATAATGCTCCATGTTCAAGCTTTAACCTTGTGTAGCTCACGAAGACACTCGGTTTGGAAAATATCATGGTTTACTGGCAGCTGTATTTTCTAAACGAGTTCGGTGAACCCAACTTTTTTGCGTAATTTTACTATGAACATATCATAAACTTTAATACCGGGGAGTTTCAGCAACTTTTCATTTCTGAAAGAATTACTGAGGAATTACCTTAAGTAACAATATAAAATATTCTTTGGGACCAATCAAATTTCAGACGTACGGTTTTTTCGATCACATCCCGGGTCAGTCCGAGCAGTCTAATACATGTACGCCAAGCGTGCCTATAATTTTTGAATAAGGTCTATAGGTCCCATTAGCGACTAATATACCGCGAGTCGGCGAGTGTAATGTGCCATGTTATTTTAAGCCAGTGCCGGATTACCTCTTGTCGACTGTGTCAGAAGCGGAATGTACCGTAGGTTTCGCAGTTTTTTTGCCCCTGGTAGAAACCACGGGCTCCCGGGAAACGCAGGGCCCCGGGAGACAGAAAGCTTGGGTCTCCGATTACGCCTGGGCCAAGAACTGAAGTGTGGTGCCTACTAAGGAGTTGGGATCCCAGAATATATGGGGCCCGAGAAAGCAACGGGAGCGGTTTTAAAATGTTATTCAATAATAATGCCGTAAAAATAGTAATATAATGATAATAATAATAATAATAATAATAATAATAATAATAATAATAATAATAATAATAATAGTAGTAGTAATAATAATATAATAACAACAACAATAATAACAATGATAATGATAATAATAATGATAATGATGATAATAATACCAATATTAATATAATAATTAACAATTAGACAAGGAGACTATCTGCTCGTAGAAAACGAAGGCGAGTTGTCTAATTGTTTTAGTATCAACCATAAACAACTTTTATTTCATCACTCGCATATAAATTTTAGCGGACGCCATGTTTGGCCTAGTTTCCAGGTTTTGCTCGCAGCGTGAATGTGTCGTGGCTTCTGATTGGTCAGAAGGAATATTCCAGCTATAAGAAGGTTTGTCATTGGTAACCTACTTGTGGTCTATCACCAATAGACCATTAGTAGCTTAGCCAATCAGAATGACGAATTTATAATAGACCACTAGTTGGTTGATACTAATTATTATTATAATAATAACAGTAATAATACCGTAGTAATAATAATAATAATAATAATAATAATAATAATAATGGTAGTATTTATAATTAACAATAACAATAATTTCGTCTGTATTAGATTTAATAAAATACATATATTTAAAGAGTAATAATGATAATTTACATAGTAAATAGAAAATAATTATCCAAAATTAGTCTAGAGTATAAAAATTGTATTAAATTGTTGTATATATAAACTGGTAAATTGTATTCTATTAAATATTCTATATTTAAAACGGTTTCCACTCTGTTCTAAAAGTTCATAAACGTTATTAAAAATACTCATTAAATGAAATCATAATTAAGGTGGCAAATGTTGTGATGTACGTGCATAATGACTTATCGGAAAAAACTATATATCTTTGATATAATCAAACGAAACTACTTGAAATCCTGCATGTTTGGTGTTTAGGAGAAACACACGCACAAGCTTCCTTCAAATTAAGTTTGGTTTTATAAGAGCAAAGATATATAGCTTTTTCCAATAAGTCATTATGCACGTGTACGTCACAACATTTGACACTTACATATCAAACAAACTGAAATGTAAGGAAACCAAAAACTGCAAAAGATCCTTTTAAGTGTTCTTTCAAATAAGACAAACTTAATTTTCGTTTCATAGCAGGGGCGGATACAGGGGGGGGGGGGTGACTATGTGACCAGTCGCCCCCTTCCCTGTCCCAAACAATACAGGATTATACAGCGATACACTAGCAGCTGTTTATACAAATCACAACAGTTACTCGTGTGTAAAACGTGCATAAATTATATTGTATAACAATGCTTATTGATACAGGCCGTAGCTATGGCCTCTCCTTTGCAATAAGATTGGACATCACGATACGCTAATATCTTGTAAATTTGAAACCCCAAATTTTAAAACAGTAAGAATCACGATTATATAGACGTATTGTATACAATATACTGGTATAGTGTGGGTAGCTTTTAATATACAATCTCAATCTGAAATCTAAATATACATAGTAATTTTGGAACAGAAACGTATAAAACATATCCCCATGAGTCCACGACAATGACGACATATGGTGTATTCATATATTTGGGTATTTTGTTTGGTAATTTATATCCTTCAAAACTCTTTCAAATCCCCCTCAAAATGCAGGAAATGCTATTTCAGAGACTCTAAAATTTTCCGGGAGAGCATGCCCCCGGACCCCCCCTGGAAGTTTGTCGCACCTTCGGCGCTCCCCAGCTGCCCCCCACGTAGTAAGTATCGCCTGTCCCGCGCCCTTGTTAAATATTCTGAAAGAAACAACTGAGCACCTTATAGGCACCCCCTTGCAAAAATCCTGTATCCGCCACTGCATAGGCACTTTAAACAGTGCAATAGCAACATTTTGGTTCAATCACTTAACCGGGTGGTTGTTTCATTATACAGAAAACACAATACTGCTAATTGCATTTGAGCGCGCCAAATTTTTATCGTTTGCATGGAAAGACCTTATTACTTGACACGTGGCCAATTATGAGGTTATTTTTACAGTTGAGTTCACATTACTTCAGTACAGCCGTGTGTTGCGAAGTTCGTTGGGAAAATCCGAAGTTCGAATTCGTTTGGAACTTCTGAATTCGGTTGCCATCGTCTTCTCCTATTTACACTGGCTAGTCATTATTGTATTAACGTTATAATTGTTCAAACAGCAGCACAAGTTCAGCAGAAGCTTTCCGAAGTCAAGAACACAAATAAAGTTTTCTATCGTTGAAAAATACGCCAGCCGTTTGGTTAGGAGCGGTGTACTAAAGCAGAGCGAAAAAGTGCCGGATCTTGTGTTCACACGACACCGCCAAGAGTTCCGTTTTCATCTCGCTCCATCTGGAAATCGTTTTCAAAACGCTCCAGTTAGAGCGCCGTTTTCACACAATTTCGGTTTGGTGCCGTGTGAACGCAACGGCGTTTTGTGACTTTTTAGCGCCGTTTCCAACTCGCACCGGCCCGAATTAGTTTACTTGAAAGCTAATATTTTGCTTACTGTAGCTCGGAGTTTTACAAAATTTACGAAGAATGGTATTATGAATATGTTCTTGCTAGTCTGTGCGAAAAGCTTTAAAAAAAGCTACAAGTGTCGGCGAAATGATCTAGCGGATAATAAATTTTTACCGGGATATCTGGAAGCCTCGCTGTAATTGGTCGGTTTAAGGGAATGGAATGTGGCGCTCGTTTCAGCGCAGACTTTGGTTGGGGAGAGACGCTACATGCCTCGGTTTCGCAAAGGCTGACGGGAAGTATTGCGCAATTTTTTCAATTTGTGTAACAAAAACATACACAAAGGCGAAACAGACTCGGTTAGGCATGCATGTCTCAACTGTATTGAATTACAGCTGGTCTTTTATTCAAATATATGCATGCAAAAGTAACCACTAATTGCCGAACTGTTGCTACTTGCAAAATTAACTAGTTATTTTATAGCTGGATCGCAGATTGGATAATAATGTCCGGTCTAGGCAATTAAATGTGTCGTGTCTCTAGTTAAATGGGACATGACAGTGACCAAACAATTATGAATTCAGTCAAGTCGTAGCTAATGCTCGAATGTCAATCACCGAGAAAAATTCAATTTTTAACGCATCACTTTCAAGCATCCTATTTAGTCGAAAAACTCTACTCTAAAACTCACTATTCATAGTATTATTTCTTATTTATTCTCCGTGAGATATAAAGTGAAATATGATTGGTTAACACAAAAAAATATACAGTACCACGCTTGTAATTGCAACGGACAAAGAACTTGATTCTAGCATTACAGTTGATTTCACATTACTTTACTACCGTTTGCTGCGAAGTTTGTTGGGAAGTTCAGATTTTCGTTCGGAAATCGGAATTACGTTGTCAATAATGTTGACAAATTATCCGATCAAATTGCACGCTTTGGATCCAAGCTCATTATGATTGGATAATTTGTCAAACGTCAATGAGTGAGTTCCTAACAGAAAGACTAAAATTGTAAACCTAGAATGCACTATACACTTTGGTGGGATAATATTCTTTGAATTTCTCCTCGTTTCCATTTACTTTTGACGAGATATGGCCATTTAAACAGGGCACAGCCAGTGGCGTAACGGAGCAAGACGAGGCCCTTAGGGATATTTGGTGTGGGGCCCTCTATTGTCATGATTTGACTGACATGGTTTGAAAGCTGTATTACTTGATACATGTGTTTTTAGAAGAGAAGATTTATTACTTATATAGTCTTTTTACTTTATATAAGATATATATCAAAAAGCCAAATTAAACTATTTCGTTTTGCATTCATCAATTGAAAGGTAAAGAACTTCATGTAATAAGAAGCTAATAGGTTCGCACCCAGGACTTTGTTTTTGCTGAGCTAAAGAACCAGCTGCCAACCCCCGATGGAGTCATGGAGGCCAAATTTTTTAGCTCTCAATAAATTTAATCTTGCTGTTAAATGTCTTTTTAATGTTTAGGCGTTATAATACCGTATTCTAATTTTGGCGGGGCCGGGGCTGCGGGCCCCCAACTGTCGGGGGCCCTTGGTTCTCGCCCTAACCTACTTAATGAGCGTTACGCACTGGGCACAGCATTGAAATACTGGATGTACACCAGAAGGTTCCGGAGTCATGTGAACACCTTTAAAGCGTCGTTAAATTAGTGAACCTGCACAATCCAACGAGAATGGACGAATATGCAGTTATGCTAATTATATGGCAAGCAAAATCTCCGATGTTCACTGGCTGTTGTCGGAATGTAATCAATTGTCGGAATGTAATTAATAGTCGTCAACATTCAGTATATAAGAACGACCAAAACGCATATAGCCGTATATCATCACGCTGGAACCCGATCGAGAAACCATACATGCTATTCATGAGACCATTTTAATCATACCGGCACATAGAAATCACCTGAGGTATAGTGTTATGAAAATGTTCTCTTACTTGCCACAGACACAGCTTCACAATTTATGTCAACTCCAAATTGTCATTAACCCATTGGTCACTGGGAGCTCTCCTGTTGACCACTTGTCGCACTTCGTGTAGATACTCCATAGGCATAAGCGAATTCATTTTCTTATTCAAAAATGTCAAACTGAACAATTTTCCGTTGCTTTCGGGTCAATGTTTTCATGATTTCACACTCGTAATCACTCGTATATAAATTTTAGCAGACGCCATGTTTGGCCTAGTTTCAGGTTTCACTTACAGCGTGAATATGTTGTGGCTTCTGATTGGTCAGGATAGGAATATTCCGGTTATAAGGTTTGTCATTGGTAACGCTACTAGTGGTCTATCACCAATAGACCACTAGAATACCGAATTTGTAATAGACGACTAGTTGGTTGATACTAACACAGAATATAGAACACCCAAGTCCAACTGTGTCGGCAATTTTGACGCAAGTGCCCTCGCCAATGTTGCCTCGCGCACGTCAAACGGGTCATCACCTACCTATACTAAGGCTTCTGATTGGTTTAGATAAGCTAACTTCAACTATAGCCTGCGAGAAACCCCTAACCGTCCCCTAACATGGGAACGAATTGACAATGTGATTGGTTACTTATAGTCAATCAGAAAACTCGTTCATATTAGGTTAGGTCTATACGGCTTTACGGTTTACCACGCCTAATAACGTCACCATTCTAACCACCGGCACTTTTTACCTTCCCGCACCTCGATCTTCGTCATCGTGTCGCCATTACGCGTCATCTTACGCCATCCTACCAACTGCCGCAAGTGGTGGGAAATTATTAATTACCGGCAGATTTGACCCTACAAAAGTACCGGTGGAACTTACCAGGATGGCGTAGGATGAAGATGACGATGACGATAATGATGATGAGGTTGACAACGACGATGATGATAAACGCGCCGTATAAGAACGCGTCAACGAATGGGGGTTTAATTTGTCTAGATTTGTACAAATGTAACTTCATTATACTCCAATTTCCAACGAAAACATGTCTGCACAGTTTATGTTTATCAAAGCACTGTGCATTGTGAACTACAGTAGGAGAGAAGAAATAAACTAACCGTTCAAGAACATTAAGGTATAAAGCAAAACATTCAAAATTATAAACAGGCTGTCATTTCAAAATGTCAGGACGCTATCTCCGTCCGCTTCGGTCGCGTTTCTCGTATTTATCCGTAATTTTATAGTCCCCATTTCTATCCTCCCGACGTCCTGGCATATCCCTAGGATTGCGCCTATCTCTGCTTCGACTTCGACTACGACTGCGTCTGTAAGGCGATCGACTTCTGTCGCGCGCTCTACGGTAAGAGTTCGTATCGCTTTTCGATTTATATAATTTACGCCCAGTAGTCGATCGGATATCGTCCTGTTTCTCTCGTTGACGGTCGTCGACCTGTCCCCGGGAACGACGTGTGATCTTCTCTTTTCTTTTTCGGCTGTCGTCATTTGAGCTGCCGCTGTCCGCACTAGCGGAATCGCTGTCGCTGCTATCGCCAGGGTCGCTTTCGGTTGCTGAAGCACTGTCGGATTTCTCGCTCAACGGACTGCGAGTACGGCTTGAAGGTTTCGGATTTTTGTTGTCTTTTCGGGTTGGCTGTGATTTACTTGACTTCTTCGTTCCTTTGCTTCCTTGACTATAAAAACAAAAAAAATCTATAATATCACCATTTTTAATACCGCCTTTTTGGATGCCGCCATTTTTAACGACGTCAGTTTTAATGGCGCCTTTTTGGATGCCGCCATTTTTAATTACGTCAGTTTTGATGTCGCCAGTTGGAATGCCGCCATTTTTAACGACGTCAGTTTTAATGTCGCCATTTTGGATGCCGCCATTTTTAACGACGTCAGTTTTAATGGCGCCATTTTGGATATCGCCATTTTTAATGACGTCAGTTTTGATGTCGCCATTTTGAATGCCGCCATTTTTAATGACGTCCGTTTTAATGGCGCCATTTTCAACGTCGCCATAAAAAAGCCCTGGTTCGGTAACGTTGCCTGTTATCTCATTTTCAAAGTTTCTGGTTTTGATGTCGCCATTTTGTTTTGGGCCATGTCCACGCTAATCCGTTTTCAAACGAAAACGGAGACCTCGTATCGAAAACGTATCAAACGTTTTCCGTCCACACTATCATTTTCGAATCGTTTTTTCTATCCACATTAAAACCCGAAACGACCCTGAACAAAGGCCGTGGGTGACTGGAACCCAGATCACATGATCGTCGTGACGTCGGCGTTTTCGAAAAGCTTCGTTGTCGCCGTCCACACTGGTTCAGAAAAACGGCGTCTTCGAATCGGTCTCCACTCTGGAGAGCGTTTTCGAAAAGCTCCGTTTTTGGTCTCCGAAGACGCCGGATTAGTGTGGACGAAAGGCTTAACCGTATCCAAAAGTCTCCGTTTTCGTTTGAAAACTTGACTAACGTTAGTCTATTGTCTCATTTTCAAAGTTCATAATTTTAATGTTGCCATTTTTAATGTCGCCATATTTAGGCTCCCCATTTTTAAAGTTCCCAATTTAATGTCGCCATTTTGAATATCGCCATTTTTTATGTTATCATTTTGAATGTTGCCATTTTGACCATATAAAATTAGCACTGGTTCGATAACGATAACCTATTGTCCCATTTCCAAAATTCCCAATTTTAATGTCACCATCTCGAAAATCGCCATTTTCAACGCAACCATTTTTAACGCCATCATTTTTAACGCCGCCCTTTTTAATGTCGCTATTTCAAATGTCATCGCTTTGAATGTCGCCATTTTGTTTCGGCCGTCATCTTGACCACATAAAAATAGCCCTAATTCGGTAACGTTAGCCTACCTTTCTCTTTTGTTACTGCCATTCTTCTTGACATCTTCGCTCCGAGATTTCGTTCCTTCTGTTATTGGCGAAACATTAGAGGGCGATCCTAACAGAAGAGTAAAACAAGAAAATACATCAAATTTAGTAAAGGATAAAGAACTGGAGGTTAATCATCCGTAAGGATACAGCCGGACGACCTACTCCACACAGATCAAACAAACTTCCCGAAATTTGGAATATATCAAGCAATAACTGTATACATTGCAATGTACCATTCGTACTAGAACAGCTTTAAAGTTTCAGCACAATCTACCCATTATTCCTGTAGATATTCCTCCTTTACGGAATTAGTGGAGTAGATGACGTCATAAGGTATCTCATTCGCATTTTTTTAAAACCAAAATATCTTTGGAACGAGATGAAAAATTAAACAAGCGAAGAAGCTTTACACCCGTTTTCAAAATTACGCGAGCAGGCCGTAAATATTGCAGTCGACATGCGAGTTTTATGGCAATTAAAGATACTTTAGTATAACTTACTTTGTCATCGTATTCAACATTCCCATGCATTGCATTGTTATTTGGTTTTAAATAATTCGCCATTCGGTCAGCATTAACGTCCTCATTTCATCGCATTTTGACTCATATTGAGGTCCGCCATTTTGAGACAACAAATTGCTATAAAACTCACATCACGCCACATGCATGTCAACTTCCGGGGTCGCGTAATTTTGAAAACGGGTATAAAACACTTCTAAATAAAATCAAAATTGGGATAGACGATGCTCCCCCTTAACAATTTTCAGAAAACATTCCTAGCATGCCTCTGTTTTAACTAGCGTAAAAAATGCGGATTTTGAGAAAGCGTGCTCTTGCGTTGATACCTGGTTGAGAAAACGTTGACTCACTGGATCGTTTTTTACTTTTGTCGTCAGTGGTGTCTGTTGAAAAAGTTTCGTTCGTTTTCTTCGTGGGTAGGATTTTCTTTAGTCGATCAACAGCTTTGTTTAGAGTTTGTAGCGAAACCTGTGGAGAGAAAAACACCGCGTGTCAGGCGCAGCCACAATCAGAACTCGCGGCTGTCGTGTCTCGCGAAATCCACGCTGACCTGGAGCACATGTGGGTTCATATGATTAAATTAGGAAGATAAAGGAAATTAATGGCTACATTAAGGAGGATACTAGGGGTATTGTAGGATATCAAGCATTTACAAGTGAGCTCTATATACAATTGGAGTGATATCTTTGTGGCGATCTTGTTCCCAGAGCCCGCGACAATGGCGGCGTGGCTCTGAAATAGGGGCCGGGAAATGACAGTTCTAGGGCCCACTTTCAGGGTTCATCATAGGAAGAATTTAGAACTGCTCGTTTTCAAATTTGTTTTGGCTCCACATGTTTAGTAGGCTCACGCGGAAAATGTTTGAAATTTGGGTGTCTGAAATGGCATTTCTTGCGTTCTAACAACACCTTATAACGTGTAGTTGCATGCAGTCTTGTTATTTTCAAGATATATATATATATATATATATATATATATATATATATATATATACTTAAACTTATGAAATACAATAAAAGAATTGTGCTGCATAGGCAACGTTGAATTTGAAAAAAATATCGAAATACTAAAGGTTTTATAAAACGAATAGAACTACCAGTCAGAAATTGTTGGGGCGCACAAAGTAAAGATCCTAGGGGCCCATCGGGAAATCTCCTGGTGTCCCGGTGGGCCACGCCGCCCCTGGCCCGCGATCCTTTTGGGCCTGAAGTACGTATAGTTCCAGTCGTCTACACGGTCTGGTCAAGTCTGATCGGGTCAAAAGACCGCGTACGAGACTGGAACTATACTTACTTTAGGCCTACATGTCCGCCATGTTTGACTTCAATCTCTACATTACATTGGTTTAAATTTTCTTAAAATAACTCCTTTTGTCTGTTTTCAATCTGCGAAAGTTATGAACTTTAGTGGCAACCATCTTAGGTAGTGGTCACGTCATCATACAACTGGCACGCTAAATTCGGCCTTATGCCCCATCCGGTTTTATTGAGATCAGTGATAAAACCGCTCTTTTTATACCAGAATCTTGGTGTTTAAGAAATTTTTCGATACGTTTTGAAGATTTTCCAGTGAGTTCAGCACGCTGGAAGGAGCAAAGACTCGGTAAGAGTAAAATACTTTGTCTCCTTTTGACTCGGCCGGGACCTCGCAAAAATCAATTCAGAAAGGCATTCTGTAGAACTAACCTTGGGTCGTTGGTACAGCTGTAGTAATGTAAGACAAACATCCTAAAAACGAAGAGCAGGAGGACAGATTAACCGAAACGCTCACGTGTACGCATTTGTGGGAAATATACGAAAACAAGAGGGCACTCAGAGATAGAGGTGTGCGAATCGATCGTACAGATCGTACAGATCGTACAATCGATCGGATTCGGACTAAACTTTTATCGTTCGGATCTGATCTTTTTTTCTCCGATGGGATCGAATCGGATTCTGCACTATTTTACCCGCATCAGATTCACTTTTGTCATTGTTTTTGTCACAAAATTAACAAATTCACTAGTTGTATGCACGTTGCACAACACACGAAGGCTATTATTACATAAGATTATTGTATAGTAGTTTTCTTAAATTTATTTGTTCATTGGGGGTTTTTTTTCGGAAAGTTTGCGCAATTATTGCAACGTATATCCGGTGTTTTAATTTTTTCGGACCGGATCGGATTTGAGCGGCTGTTTTCGGATCGGATTGGACTACGATTTTTTGGCTTCGGATCGGATCGACAGTTTCGGCAAACCCTCGGATTATAAGGCGTCAATCCGATCCGACGCACACCACTACTCAGAGACTACATATACCTCCGTCAGCGAGTTATTAGACACGTTTAAAAAAAGACGAGTCAACCCGCTTCACCAAGCTACAATCTCATGCAAAATAAAATGTGCCACCATGATTTTCAAAGGCTTACCCCCTTCCCCCCTTCAATGTTGCTATTTGAGCTCGCAGTTCAAAGGAAAGCCTCGAACAGTGCAAACCATCACTACCAACATTGGAGAGGGTGCAGGAGCATGGAGTGTCTCGTTTATTTTGCATGTGATTGTAGCTCAAGATACCTACATATGTATGAATGAATAAAATGCTTTATTGCACTCGTACCAGAATTATGCAAAAATGTTTGCATAAAATAAGGATAATGAGCGCAATTACGCATTTCTTTTACACGGAGAATCCTGTGGTAAAATTTCTATTAATTTCTCATCCAAATTTAGACCAAATTTAACCAAAATTGAAGGTGTTGGCCCTTAGTCCATGATTAATTTTACGAAAATCTGTGCAGTATTTTGTGAGTTCTTGGTCCTCGCACATACATACATACCTACCTATATACACATATTTACTTACTTCTTCCCACAAGGGGCGTTTCAAGAGCAATTTACATATTTAATTTCAACGTGACCGAGTCGAAGACATATTAAAGGCACTCTGGCAGCCGACATACGAAAGCGCAGGAGAGACCAACTGAACTCTACTCACATGAGTCGCAAGCTAGAGAACGGGGTTATTCCCAGACGGTCACACATCCAATTACTAACCCCGTCCAACTGAGTTGAACGTAACTTTGGACTGCAGCAGTGAGAGGCAACGCCCTAACAACACAGGCCACCCGTGCCACCCCAGCAGAAGCTACCCGTGCACAACCTCCTCAACTGGAAATCTTCAGCTACTTTGATCACTGCGCACAACTCTTTCTATTGTTGTAACTTTGTAAATTTCTTCTAATGTAACTGATTGTGCAAAATGTCAATAAATGATTAAATGTCTAATGGCGGAGGTAATTATGGTATTTTCCTTTTTTAATGTTTAATGACTTCATACATATAATAAAACGAATCTTGCCAGTGTTTCTGAACTTACTTCAATATCTTCACTTTTGCCGTCAAAAAGTCCCCACCAAGGAGGACGAGATGGAAGGGGAATCTAAAGGGGAAAAACAAAGCCTGGTGTTCGTAGAATGTCTTATGCAACGGCGCAGTTCACTCGGCTGTCATATCTAAACTGTTCTGTCTAGAGGTCCAGTAAGGGCCATCCCTCATTGGTTCAGTGTTACCCCCTCATTGATCTAGTGTTACCTACAGAAGGAAACTAAACTAACTTTATTTATGCTGGATAACTGTGTCAGTCATATCTAAACTGTTCTTCCTACAGGTCCAGTAAGGACCATCCCTCATTGGTTCAGTGTTACTACAAGAGTAAACCAGAGTAAACCAAACTAACTTTATTTATACTGAATAACCCTATCAGTCATATCTAAACTGTTCTCCCTATGGCTCCATTCCTTAACGCCTGGCCAAACGCTTTCAACATTTCATGCAACATTGTTCAACATTGTTGAACGCATGTTGAACGAAAATTTGAACATGTTCAAATTTCGTTCAACATTATTCAACACCATTCAACAACGTTCAACATCATTCAACAGGGTGGCCAAACGCTTTCAACATGTTGAATCACGGTTGAATTCAACAATATTGAACGATGTTGAACGAAATGTTTAAAGCGTTTGGCCAGGCCCTTATTGGTTCCGTTTTACTACAGGAAGAAACTGGAGTACCTGGGGGAAAACCTGAGATGTTTGGTGGAGTCAAACTGGAAGAAATCTCTTCACTTATTAGCCGACAAAGTCGATTTTCTTAGATCTACCGCGGGATATATATCACGAATATCCCGAAAATCGGTGCTATAACCTTTTTCAGCACTTTAGCCAATTACTTACGTCAAGAGAAAACCTCCTTTGTCGGCAAATAAGAAAGTTCGCCCAAGGTTTATAAAACAACTAATTGACCAAGGTCGGTTCAATAACCCTTATACTTATAGTCTCCTTCGCAGACCTTCTTATGGCTCGCTCACACTCCCCATTAACAAGGTCTGCTGAAACGAGCCACACATTCCATTCCCTTAATCCGACCAATCACAGCGAGGCTTCCAGATTCTGGAAAGCTGACCTCCGACCTTGAGGATTAAGCTGACCGTTTTAACCAATATTTCGAAGACTATTGCTTATAGTTTAGTAAACATTTTGCGTAAATAGAATCAATAAGATGATGTTGTAACTGTGAATCGTGATATGAATACACGTACATGAAATAAAGTTAAAAGCGTCACTGCCTGGAATATATATTATGAAGCTGAGTAATATCATCGAGGTTGCTACCCAGACATGGCCAGACATCCCGGTAAAAAATTATTATCCGCTAGATACATTTCGCCGACACTTGTAGCTTTTTTAAAACTTTTCGCACATATTTATTTACGTGACATATTCATAGTACCATTCCTCGTAAACTTTGTAAAGCTCTGAGCTATAGTAAGCAAAATATTAGCTTTCAAGTAAACTAATTCGAGTAGTCGCTTCAGATACTAAATACCTTATTAATAGCTTTGAGCTTTCGTTTACAATCTTAAATTTCTCTTACGCTGTCACGCTCTGCACTGACTTTCACGCTTATTTGTTTGCATAGGAAGCAAGAACATTGTCAAAACAATATTCTTCGTAAATTTCGTGAAGTTCTAGACTAAATTCTTCAAAATATTAGCTTTCGACTGACCAAGTTAAATATTACATAATAGGGACCAAAAGCAAGCTAGGACGACTACAGCAATCTAAGTTACAAATTTAAAAGAAACCGTTGTCCATCCTATATTGTAAACTTAGACCCCGTTTACACAATGCCGGTACAATTTGAAAACGGAACAAAATCGTGCCGGTGTGTAAACACAGGCCAAAACGTCTTGCGTTTACACAGTGCCAGTATAATATAATGACGGATTAGCACGTGACTATTCTCTTCCAATGGGAATTGAGAAGACTTTGTGAATACTGCTGACCCGAATACTGTGGTCGTATATATCGTGATTACCGTCATCAAACTGTTACGGCACGGGCGTTCACACGATACCGGTTAGTGTTCCGTTTTCATTTCATGCCGTCAAGGAACCCGTCTTCATTTTGTGCCGTTTTCTTGTCATTTTTGTGCCGGTATCGTGTAAACGCAAGGCCTAAACGGCATGATTTAGTTCCGTTTTCAAATTGTACCGGCATCGTGTAAACGGGGTCTAGGTGTGTATTTATAAGCCTTTAAAAAGCATTAAGAGCCTCTAAAAGACACTATATGAAAGATAAACGCTTAAGTAAATCTACAGCTTTTGCTGTTCCTTGCGATAACGTCGTCCTGAAAACGCGAGACCACGACCCATGATTTAGATGCATGTTAAGTAAAAGATTAAAAGCGCTGCTTTTCCGCGTTGTTCTTTATTACTTAACATGCTGCTGCACTTCCCGTTTTAACATGCATCTAAATCACAAATCGCCGACGATCGGCGACATATGAAAACCAGGCTTTAAGGTCCCTAATGACAACACTAGCCCAGGACGGCTTTATTTAGCACGACAATGGTGTAATTTCATTGGTCCATGTACAAAAAGGGAATGGAATGTGTGGCTCGTTTCAGCAGACGTTAGCTGGGGAGTGTGAGCGAGCCTTCAAAAACTCATTAATAATTCATGAGGAAAATTCAAAAGAAATTAAAGTTTAATCAGTGTCTTTATACGTGATAAAGATACCTCCTGATTTACATAAACTTTAACTTTGATGTTCTCGGCTTAGACAAGGTTATTTTTCAAACTTACTACGCCAATGAACTTACCAAGTGGTTCGTTTTTGAACCCGTTCAATAAACTCGTAGTTCGTGTTTATCAGATATAAAAACACTCGGCTTCGCCTCGTGTCTTTACATCTGATAAAACACTCCTGCTCGTTTATTAAACAGTACATAAGAACGTCTGCGAAGGAGACTATTATACTTATAGCCCAGGTGAAATTTTGATCAGATAACTGGACGGAGTAGGAAGGGAACCAGAGTCACAAGGGTGAAAGGCACGTGTGCGCTAACCACTGTGCCACCCACAGCCCTGCGGTAAAAACATTACATGCTAGCGGAGGTAACAACGCAAGATTAACCTTTTACCTTTAACTGTCTCGCAGAAAGAAATATACAAGCACAGGCGATAGTTCCAGGTTGATAACGAACGAAAACGTTTGTACGAAGTGCGTCATTCATGAAGTTCCTAGAAAAGAAAATATATGGCAAATAAATATAAGTTTAATATGACTATGAAATAAAAAATTCATTACAAAAGCCGTCCGAGCGATACAAATGCTCAAATATCACACATTTGCTTCGGTAAAAGTCTCTAAAATTTTGTGCATAAAGAAATAAGAAAAACTTAAACAACATACTTAGTTTTTAAAAAAGACAGAACTTTTTTAATCCATTAAGTTTATAGGGGGAAATCTGTCTTGACAACTTTCCCTAATATTTTGCTGTAGTGTTCTATGTGGAAATAACTGACCAGATGACAATTTTTAGAAATTTTGACCGAAGAAAAGTGGAGATATGCGTCTAAATAGACGAAAACCGTGAAAATTTGACAAATTTCAAACGCCATTATTACCATGGCAACAGCAGATATTAGCACTATTCACAAATACTTCATAAAGGTAGTTCTCCTTCTGCAGTTCAGTACACTGGCCTTCTTGGTAATAATGCTTTACGACGTACGCAAACGCACCATTTAACATTGATGCTAAAATTCATTGTTCATATACATAGCTGTCCATTTGGGTACGTTGTAAGGCGTTGTCACCCAAAAGACGAAATTTCAACAAAAACGAACTGACTATACATCAGATTCTATTGAGATTTTTCAGTAAATGCTTCTACCGTGCTGCTCTGTTCAGTAAAACAACAAAAACGCCAACGAATTTTTCACGTTAACACACACATGAATAACAAGAAACTATTTCTAAAAAGAAATAGCTGTTTCGTTCCCGTCAGCCACTTATAAGAGGCTGTTGCATGCCGATCGGGGGCAATGATGAATTTTAGCTCCGCCAATTCCCGCCAGTGGTCTGACGCGACAGGGCCTACATGCAATTTTGGAAGCAAATTTTTTTATGGTTACGCTGTCGCGGAGAGGTACAAACGTTCTGCGTATACAATTGGTTTTTGGCCTACGGGGGAACTGAAGTTTGAACTTGATGTCATTCAATGGAGTCGTTTTCTTGATAATCATCAACAAAACATACAGCGGGACAGTCGCACTTTCTGTTTCTTTTAGGCCTAGTTTATAAGTCGGACAATCGTCGCATTTCAGACGAATTTACAGTAATTTAATCAATTAAATGAGGAGTAAATTCGTCTAAGACGTTCCGTCGTGATCAGATTGAAATGCGACGTCACGGCGCAACGAATTAAATGTATAAATTTTCTGCTCTTAATTTAATTTTTTGTGTTTTAATGTGCAAAACATTAACTTTGTCTGAATTAATTTCCTCGTATAAAACGAATGCGACGATTGTGCGATATATAAACCAGGCCTTACCTGTTAGCGTTCTTGAGAACGCAATTATTTTGGCAACGTTTTATTTGCCTCCTAGGAGAAATGTACATGTGGCGTCAGTACGACGGAAATTTTGCGGTTATTTATATGTAGATACATAAAATGTCGCTGTTTAGGAAAGCCGGCTACATTAGCGGTCATTTATGCCACCGATATTTAAGTTAAAATTTATTAAATAATCTTCAATCTGTGTGAATTCTTTCAAAGTTTGTATTTGATCGGAATAAATACTAGAGTGATTGAGTAACTTTACTTTTCCACGGCCAAGGAACAGGTGGGAAAATTGTCTGAGCATGCGCGAAAACCGTGATATAAACAAGCTTGCGGGGGACTGGGACGGCAATATGGCGACTTTTAAGCTGTAAATAATCCGAAGAGTTTTTTGGTAATTCTACTTCTTTTTAGATATTTTATTAAAAACGAAATACTGAATAAGAAACATACTATGTTCTACCATACAATAAAAAAGAGAAAAAACCATAATAAATAGTTTTTGGTTATAATACATATAATATTAAAGCTCAGGGAAGTACGAGTTGGCAGTTGCTCGTGTTTTTTAAAACTCAATAATACAATTTATAACTAGCTTGTGTCTGGCCTTTTTGGTGGTTATGTCAAAGGTTCAGTAGAAAATGAAAAGAACAATTCACAGCAAAAATAAGGAGTTATTGTCACATCTTCATATCACTGCCAATTTAAATTACAACAGAGTCTATTACAACACATGAGTAACATTCCAACTTTTTTTAACATTAATAAGCAATAAGACTATATATAAACATTTAAACATAGGTACATGTAGCAGAATATATGTAAATTAAATAAACTTGAATCCTTTCAGTATCTTCACTCAACGTTGTTGGTCAACCTTCGCTTGAACACACTTATTTAAATCTAGCAATTTCAAAATAAGCATGTATATAAATATATACAGCATATTGAACACTTCACTCTTTTAACTTTTTCTTTAGCCATAAATATAGCTAATATAGTATCTAAAAAGAGAAAAAGAACACAAAGATTTGCATGATAACAATGCAATATTATTTTTGGTAGCAGTTATTCTGTTCAATATTCCAAATCCAAAATGGCAGCTTCAAGTGACTCAAATTCAAAGCGTGAAATTCAAGTGTTTACGATTTTTTGAGCTCAGAAACTGGTACAATGTTAACAATTAGGATCAAAAGCATACTTTGAAAGACAAAAAAATTGATGGCATAGGCGAAAATTTTAATTTATTGGCTTTCGTCGCTTTTTATAGCTGTCAAAATTGTGTACCGAAAATGAGCAAACTTTAGAGTTCGCGTAGGCTTCAGAAATGCAGTTGATTCTTAAACAGACTGGTTTTAGTCATACTGCAAGAACCTGTAAGCAGTTGTAAAGTTTCATTTAGACGATTAACAAACAATATACGGTAATTCAAGCACATTTCCTAAGCCGACTGTTATCGCAATTTCCTATGGACAGGCGAAAGGGCACAAGATTCAGTTCGTTTTCGATTTTTCCGGACGTTGTCATTTATTTCAGTGGATGGAGCAAAGAACTATGGATAGTTTAAGAGAATAAAATTTGGGTGGCAAAGGGCTAAATTTTTAACTATGGCTCGTTCAAAAGCACTGATTTTAACTGTGTTTAGGATATTAAGCAACTAGGCGATAAATTTACACCGTCAAGTGGGCTTCAATATTAACAATTCACACAGTATTTTTAAAGATAAACATATGATCTAGATACTTCAACTCACCTTTTAGTAGTATTTTGCTGTTTAAACAGTTTGTCGACACAAACAAAATGGACATCGAAACGAAAAACCCTGTTTGTTGCATATTCTCCTCGAATAATCCAAGGTTTCCATAACTCCGATCATAGGAATATACAGCTCACATGAAAGTCATCACAACCAGTTTTAAATCGCCGAGGTTTCTCTTCTTCAGCGTACCAAATATTTCAGTTAACAAAACATTCAAACCTGAACGAACCTCATTTCGAACAAAAATAAAGAAACAGAGCAAACGCGCCCGCGATTTTTGGTCAGTTACGACAATTTTCCCACCTGTTCGGCCAAGGGTCAACTCGACCACTGACTCGACCCGACCTTTCGGAATGCTATTCCCCCAATCTCAATCTTCAGAGTTATTACTAAATCTAAAGGCAAAGCGGCAACGAGCAGTTAGAATGCAATTTCGGAGAATTCAAAGAGGGGAAAGTTCCTACGGTACTCGGCATTCGCTTGTTCATAGTATTGTACGATTCACTTCCCACGGGATTGTTTATGTCGTTCAGCTAATTATGCTATAGATCAGCAATATTATTTCACTAATTCACTTTTTTGGCGTTTAACCACGCCTACAACTAAATTTTTTATGCGGAATTTTGATTTCACTGGATAAGATCGAAGTTTTGACTTATGCTGTCAACAACACTGCACTGCGATTGGACTATTTTCATCTGTGATGACAGTTTCTTTTGTGACGTCAATGCAAAGCTAACACAGTAACAGTTTCGTTCCTGCGGGGAACGAAACAAAATCGTCGTAAGATACATACCATGCTAGTTGTGCCAGTGGTTGATTTTTCTCACAATCCAAAACTTGTAAAAATGTTATAACTACTTTATGTGGATGCTGGACATGAACACAGAAGCCAAGCTCCTATATAAAGACAGGTATTGAAACTATTATCGAGCAAGCAACAATCAGAAAATAGTTTAGCACCCAACTGGGTATCAGCTCTGTTAGTAGAGCATCGGACTAGTAAACCGAAGGTCGCGGGTTCGAATCCCAGCCGAGCCAAGTAGAGTTTCCTCTACTTGTCCGATATGGTTCGTCACTCGGAGTAACACCTTATTATTATTCTCCACCCACAATAATCATTCGAAATCGTCATGTGTGAAGACTGTTGTCTAGATAATGAAGAAACTAGTCTGTTTCGAAATATCAAATAGCCTACGTACTATTATTCGACCTTCGGCTCCCAACTTCACCTGTTGTAGCTCAGTTGGTAGAACATCGGACTAGTAAACCGAAGGTCGTAGAGTTTTCTCTACTTGTCCGCTATGGTTCGTCACTCGGAGAAACACATTATTATTCTCCTCCCGAGTTCATTGTCCTATAATCATTCGAAAAAGAAACTTCAGATTGCACATTAAGCCCACCCTGCGAGTCAGAGCCCCTTTCCAACCGACGCAAGCTTCGGGGGAAAGTGGGCTCTGCCAACAAACTCGATATTTCTTTTTGAGCATGCGTGAACGGTTGCGAAGATAATATTTTGGGTCCAGGCTCTAACGCGTCACTTCCTATTTTCCTGCTTACGCGTGTTCGTAAACTAGAACTTGTTTGACCAGTTTAAAACCTGACTGACTCGCCCCAAACTTGGGGCGAAGATCGAGTTCGTTGGCAGAGCCCACTTTCTCCCGAAGCTTGCGTAGGTCGGAAAGAGGCTCTGACTCGCAGGGTAATTAAGCCCGACATACACTAGAGAAAATTTCCAAAACAAGTTACCGAAACACGGTTTCAGAAAGAAATGTTTCCAGTGTATATTGAAAAGTTTCCGAAACTTTGTTTCAGAAACAAGGTTTCCCTGCTTAGAGCACTGTTCTATTTTTGAAACAAGTTTCTCAAACTTTTTCGTAAATGTGTTTTGGAAACTTTGTTTCAGAAACTTCATTCCGGGCTTTAGATGTGATTAGACATCACTTCTAAGGCTTAACCTTTCCACGTCGAATTGTGGGTGCAAAGTGGCTTTCAACGACATTTAGAAATTATGCTGACGTCAGCCAAAAATTAAAATTATGCTGATGTCAGCAATAATAGAAATTATGCTGACGTAAGCAATATAATGCAAAACGTTGTAACTCAAGTATTTGGTTCGTTCCTAGCTCGAAAAGCTTGAAATACAGACAATTTCAAAATTACCTTGAGAATTCTTCGCTCAGCTTTTATAACTAGATTCTTTAAAGTGAAATATGTGTTTCCTAAGTATTCCATCGGAACAATCGGTCTGTTTATGAAGAAGAGAAAAACAGTAATAGAAATGCCATTAAAAGTAAGTTTTAATTATCAAGGCCCTGTTTACACGAAGCGGATTGAGTGTTCAAGTCAAATCTCGCATGTTGTTCCCCCTTGTCGTGTTTACATGACGAAGATTGAAAGTTTTCGATCAAATCGAAATGGATGGCTGAAGTCAATCCATGCACGCAGTGGAGTGGGGATTGACTTGAGATTCAAGCAAGGATCGACTTGAATGTCTCCAATCTGATTCATGCATGTAAACATGGTTTGACTTGAAAATGACTTGATACGCATGAGTGAAGTTGGTGCGTGTCGTGCTAAATGGGAGACATTGAGGGAAGCGCAGAAAATAGTGTTCCAAAACCGAAAACAATGTTCCAAGCAGATCGGATTCTCCATGTAAACATGTGCCCGGATTGACTTCACTCGCGTTTTACGATTCGATTGGACTGTCAGTCCGCTTCATGTAAACAGGTGTGCAACCAATCCCCTGAGATTAGAAGAACAAAGGTATTTTCGCCATGTTCGATGAAATTATAATTGCAGACGATGAAAAACTTTTGTCAAATGCATCCAACATGGCGACAATGACGTAAGGTGCACACCAGCAATTCTTTAACAAATAGAAAACGAGCCCGAGTTGTCTAGGAGTTGATAGAGACGAGGCGAAGCTGAGTTGACTAAGACAACGAGAACGAGTTGTCTAATTAATTCATATAAATAAGTTTTGTTTTTCTTCAACTCGCCTGAAGGAGCACAAGACATGTTGCATAAAAGCCCAACATGATAAATCTGCTGTTGCGAAACATGCTTGGAAGTATGACCATCGTGTTAAGTGGGAAGAGTCGTCACTCTTAGCCAGCGACAAGCAATATTTCACGCGAAGAACAAGGGAATCCATTGAGATTGCAAAACATCACACTCAGGAGGGACAGCCATTAAATAGCACATGGTGTGCCCTATTCGGAGAACATTCTTGATTTTGTTTTCTAATTAATAAAATTAACGTGACACGCCATTGTATTCTTACGTGATTTAATTGATCAATTGCTTAGTTTATAAATGGCGTGAACCAACAGCTCGTTGTTATTGCTCTGATGAAGGTCTGAGTCAACAGGCCGAAAGCTTAGCAAATAAATATTTTACGTGGTGTTTCCACAAAACTTATTTATATTACGTTATCGCCATGAAGTTTCAATGACTTGTCTAATTGTTTAGTATAAACCAACTAGTCGGACAAACTATTAACCATTTGACTCCCAAGCACGCAGGGAGACACACCTTTAGTATTTTACTCTGGCTAACGCCAGACGATTTTACTCAAGGGAAGACCCCTCGTAGTCAAGGGTTAAAAACCTATCTCAATGCTTAACAATTTGACTCCTAAGTGCGTATGTAGACACACCGTTAGTATTTTACTCTGGCTAACGCCAGACGATTTTACTCGTCAAGGGAAGACCTCTGGTAGTCAAGGGTTAAAAACCTATCTCAATGCTTAACAATTTCACTCCTAAGCGCACATGTAGACGCACCGTTAGTATTTTACTCTGGCTAACGCCAGACGATTTTACTCGTCAAGGGAAGACCCCCCGTAGTCAAGGGGTTAAAAACCTATCTCAGTGCTTAACAATTTGACTCCTAAGCACGTATGTAGACGCACCGTTAGTATTTTACTCTGGCTAACGCCAGACGATTTTACTCGTCAAGGGAAGACCCCTGCTAGTCAAGGGGTTAAAGAAGCAAACCCAAACCTCAGCAAAATGCGAGTTTTGTGCCAAGATTTGTATTTAAAACTAGACTCTTTCGCTACTAGGGGTCTATCACCAATAGACCGTAAGAACCTCAGCCAATCGAAATGCAGCAATTGTAACAGGCCACTACTCCACTGGTTGGTTTATCCCCGTGAGGATGGCAATATCGCCACGCGTGGAGTCTATTGTACTAAAATACAGCTAGACAGCACCCAACATAACTTTGATAAAAATATTATGCCTTTGCTAAAATGCATGGTCAGCTCAATATTATTGTACTCTTATAGTGCATTCACACTAACAGACTCGAACTGGATTTGGATTGCATTTGGATAGCGCGTCAACCAGTGTGAACGCAAGCAGACTGTCAACTAGTATGAACGCAAGCGAACTGGATTTAGATAGTGCGTAAACCAGTGTGAATGTAAGTGGACTGGATTTAGATAGCGTGTCAACCAGTGTAAACGCAAGCGGAGTGGATTTGGCTGGGCGTCAACCAGTGTGGACGCAAGCAGACTGGATTTGGACTGGATTTGGTTGTGCGTCAACCAGTGTGGACGCAAGCAGACTGGATTTGGATAGTGCGTCAACCAGTGTAAACACAAGTGGACTGGATTTGGTTGGGCGTCAACCAGTGTGGACGCAAGCGGACTGGATTTGGATAGTGCGTCAACCAGTGTAAACACAAGTGGACTGGATTTAAATAGTGCGTCAACCAGTGTGAACGCAAGCAGACTGGATTTGGTTGGGCGTCAACCAGTATGGACGCAAGCAGAATAGATTTGGATAGTGCGTCAACCAATGTGAACGCAAGCAGACTGGATTTGGTTGTGCGTCAACCCATGTGGACGCAAGCAGGATGGATTTAGATAGTGCGTCAACCAGTGTGAACGTAAGCAGACTGGATTTGGTTAAGCAGACTGGATTTGGATAGCGCGTCAACCAGTGTAAACACAGTGGACTGGATACAAATAGTGCGTCAACCAGTGTAAACGCAAGCAGACTGGATTTGGATAGTGCGTCAACCATGAGAGCAAGCAGATGGGATTTAGATAGTGCGTCAAGCGCGTCGACCAATGTAAACGCAAGTAGCCTGGATTTGGATAACGCGTCAACTAGTGTGAACGCAAGTGAACTGGATTTTGATAGTGCATGCGTCAACCAATATAACTGAAAAATCCAGTCTATTGTGAAGGCAACCATTAAGACTATACAAACTTCCGTCCAAATTAAGTTCTGAGACCGCTAGTGCGTACCTATGGTCTTCTCACACCGCAGTAACATTCCAACTTTAACCCAAAGTAAAAACGAATACAAAAATAAATGGCATGTGGTAAAAAGAAGAAAATAGAAAAAGGACAACTGCATAGATATGAATTATGCTTAAAAGTGTCTATGAAGTGAAAATTCCCATGTATGTTTTTTCAACAAAATAGAAGCTCGTAATCTATCCAATCATTTCCCCAAAAATAAGACAAATACGTGATATACATTCATTTCGAGGTATTGAATGTCAAAGTTTGTCCAAAACACGACAATGAAATTGTCCTTTTATAGACACTTTAATTAGATGGGAACTTCTAGTGATAAACTAGTGGAGGATGCCTAAATGCAGAAAATAGTGTCGAGTTGCCCAGAATACTATATACATGTATCCTGTATCATTGTACAAAATATCTCATTAGCAACCAGTAATCAACGGAGTAATTGATGTATCAGCCTTAATCCCTTTTCACGGATTAGTCTGATGTATGTTACTCTAGCTAACACCAGACGATTATACGCGTCATTGGGCAGGGCCGGGTAAGGTTACAGGATACCCTAGGAAGCCATTTCAAGAAATTTGTTACCGCTCGCTCAATTTTTCCCCCGATTTGTCTCAAATTTGCACCAAATGTTGTTACGTATGTGACGGACACTATCGTATTATACAGTAAATAAGAAATAAAATATTGTTGCAGATATACTCATCAGTTTAAAATCACAGTACTTTCGCGCCGCGGTTTAAGGCGGTCTTTGGTTTTACCAAAAAAAACTCTCAATTTATCATGTTTACACTTCTCAATGTTTGTTCTGAAAAAGTGTGTTCGTGCGTTTTATTTATGTAAAAATTACCTGAGTTACAAGCTTTTATTTGTCAATTGCTTGTGCCACAACATAGGTCGAGAAATAAAATATCCTAGCTGCTAAACCACTACATTAATAAAAAAATGCGAACACACTTTTTTAGAACAAACATTGAGAAGTGTAAATATGATAAATTGAGAGCTTTTTGGTAAAACCAAAGACCGCCTTAAACCGCGGCGCGAAGGTACTGTGATTTTAAACTGATGAGTATATCTGTAACAATATTTTATTTCTTATTTACTGTATAATACGATAGTGTCCGTCACATACTGAAATACATTTGTTGCAAATTTGAGACAAATCGGAAAAAAATTAAGCGAGCGGTAACAAATTTCTTGAAATGGCTTCCTAGGGTATCCTGTAACCTTAAGAGTACGTGGGGCCCGCGGCATATTTTGAGAGCGTGACCCTTTCCTTTATGACAATTGACAAACAATCAACATTGACGACAACGCTGAGTGGGAGCCGGGAGGGGATGCTTACAGGAGGGGGAAGATAATAATAAAGATTATTATTAAGGCTGGCAAGGGAATTTGTGCCAGCACGTTTTGCTTACTAAATAGGATAAAAATTTAAAATTCAATTTTTATCCTTTTCTCTTCTCGTCTTTGAAAGCTCCGTACACTACGATAGATGAAGAATATGACACGTAAAGAATATGGCTAAAATTATATACACTTGTTTTGCATTCTTGTGTAAAGACCCATTTACACACTGCAATTAATCTCACCAGTTTCTGGTTTAGATGCATGCTAACTATATTTTAGACCGAACGTGATCAGAACGAGCCCAAGGAGCATTCCGTGGCTTCTGGAGACTCAGCTAGCCAGAAAGCGCGGGAGCTCCAGGCAGTGCGAGGCTCTACGAAGGGCGGGGCTCTATAAAGCGCGGGGCTGCTTTTGCCGTAATAGTTCAAATACGAGACGGAGGACTTTACCAGGATTTCAAAGTCCGAATGCCTATTGAAAATGCGAGCCAAAGGCGAGCATTTTTAATGCACGAGGGCTTTGAAATCCCGGTAAAGTCCGATGTCGAGGGTTTGATCTAATTTCTCAAACATAGTAATTTACATATTTTCAAAGTCCTAGGACTTTGAAATATTTCAAAACGTCATCACGTGATCAGCTCAGTAGATGGATCTTCCTCCGGTTTCAAAACACTAATTAAACATAACTTTCTTTTGTTTTTGGTTCATGAATTATTAATGAGTTTGAGAAATATGATTAATCCGGCCCTGTCACGGGGGAAGACACAGACGGAACGTATTAAGAACAATTCAAAACAACGATCTTCTTAACTCTTTCTACATACTGCATTGGACTAAGTATAGGTTAGTTACCGAGGAGGTAACTAAGCTAGTTACCGCTTTTGAGGTAACTAACCTACTTAGTTCATGATATCCGTCGTTGTTTAACAAAAAATAGTATTCTAGACGTAATTTCAAAGCGATACCGTAGGTCATTTAATATGCAAGGTCACTAACCTATAACCGTAGCACATCAAAGGGAATCGACGCATGAATGAACTAAATAATCTTACGCATTTTACTCTGGTTAACGCCAGACGATTTTACTCATCACTGCACATAAACGTCCCCGGACAGGAAAGGTTAAAGGGCTAGTTTTGTTTAAGTAGATATGATCACTAATTCTATAACGCAAGGGATTTTTACATATTAGTAATCTTTGGCTTTCTCCTGAGCAAAATTACAATATATCTTGTCGTTCCAAAATTTCATATTCATGGACTTTTTGCTGTCGAAGGTGGTGATGCTTAATGGAAGTGATGTCAAAAAAGAAATGACCTTTTAGAAAGAAAAAGTTTTTACAATTAAATTACGTCTTTCTCCTTATTTCTGCTATTTACACAATAACGAATAAGAGTTAAGGTAGCTCCCTATTGTTTCTTCAAAAGTGGAAAAAATGCAAGTTTCAACCTCAGAAAGTGCTCATGAATATTTGGGTGAAACTAACGTTATGCATAGAATAACGTTCAGGGAATCAAATATACTGTTAAGAAATAAACTGTTCCAGCCGTTGCTACGACAACAATAGCCTGAGTAAACAGCCGCCTCTTCTCGCTCGCCCCTCGCGGAAGGGACGTCTGAGCAACGAGGCAAGAAATTCCATACTGATGACGTAAATCTACCGAGATTCGGGTAGTAGCGCTGATTGGTTACTTTGTAATCATACGATAATTAATTCAAAACTCGGCTCAACCAGATCAACTCCAACATCATTCCTGTCTGAAATAACAAAGTTAAAGCTTAGTTTTTGCCAACAAAGAAAGATAGATAGATACTTTTGCTAAAGCGAGTTTGAGTTGCAATAACCAGCAACCTTTCCCATTGAAATTGAACGATTTTCCAGACATCAAGCGCCACTTCCTGTCGAGACTGCAAACCGTCGTATTTTGCTTGAATGAAATAGGAGACCTGGGTTGCTACGTTACGACAGTTTGCAGTCTCGACAGGAAGTGGCGCTTGACGTCTGGAAAATCGTTCAATTTCAATGGGAAAGGTTGCTGGTTATTGCAACTCAAACTCGCTTTAGCAAAAGTATGTATCTATCTTTCTTTGTTGGCAAAAACTAAGCTTTAACTTTGTTATTTCAGACAGGAATGATGTTGGAGTTGATCTGATTGAGCCAAGTTTTGAATTAATTATCGTATGATTACAAAGTAACCAATCAGCGCTACTACCGGAATCTCGGTAGATTTACGTCATCAGTATGGAATTTCTTGGCTCGTTGCTCAGACGTCTTCCGCGAGGGGCGAGCGAGAAGGGGCGGCCGTTTACTCGGGCTACGACAACAGTAACATTTCAAAATGGCCGTAAATTTACATTTAATCCAATTTATTTCAAAACCGAGTTTGGTGACCCCCAATTTTTTTTTTTTGCATTAAAACATTTCTTTATATAACTAAATACTTCTAAATTTTTTATGTAATATCATACACGAGAAGCCGTTTATTATCTGATTTGAAAACACCGAAAAGTGTGTTCGAGTGTATGGTATAGCTTCTCAAACAAATCAGTATTTAAAGTGAAATTTGAGGTAAAACTTGTCTTACTTTATGGGAGTTTATTACCACATTTCACAACAACGTCTCGGTAACTGATCCCATTATGTTTTCTTCATGAATTATTGAGTTTGAGAAGTTTAAGTAATCAATAGGCTTTTTCGAAATTGGATCTACAGAATTTTTGTAAAATCTGCCTATTGATTACTCAAGTTTAACCTTTTTAGTTTTAAAGAAATGTTTTCATGCAAAAAAATTTGGGGGTCACCGAACTCGTTCTTGAAATATATTGAATCAAATGTAAATATACGGCCATTTTGAAACGTCACTGTTGTCATAGCAACGGCTGAAATACATTATCTGTTAACATTATTTAATGTTTTGAACGTTATTCTATGCATAAGTGTAGTTTCATTCTTATTCAAAATATTCATGAGCACTTTCTGAAGTTGAAAACGTTGCATTAAGAAACAGTAGGGAGCCACCTTAAGTGCGAAAAAATAGATAGTTTTGTAGATACTGTTTCTTTTCAAAAGCTCATCAGATACGTGAAAAGCTCATGAGATAGGCACTTTAACCCAGTGAACTCTATATAAGGACTGGAACGCTACCTCCATAACGCCGGCCTTATGATTGGGTGAAGACAAACTTCCGGCTGCTGGGGGCAACGCATGAATGTCTCACCAACGTCCAAGGAGCGGTAGAATACAGAACAATGGCCCAGCGAGAATTTTGTATTTTTCTGTAGTTGAAGTTCTTTAGAATTGATATAACGAAGCCAGTATGTGCTAATCATTGTCCTTTCAATCTGACCGTGCTGACGTCAAGATTGCTTATGCCAGTCAACTTTGGGATTGGGAACAAGTTCTAAGGCCGCAATGTGTCATATGTTCCACTACGTAAGATGGCGGCGACTGCCACGAAATGTTTTATTGCTGGTCATAGGGAATGGCCTATCCAGTTTGTTTAGAGATCAGTGGGTTATATATTTGCTATTATCAAACCGATTTAATTCAAAGGAACCATGTGGGTGCGTTTCTCCGTAACACCAAACATGTAAACTTTCAAGTGATTTGGTTTGAAAGTGACAACGATACCCACCGATAACTCATTATGCACGTGTGACGTCAAGATGTTTACTTCGCATATCAAACAAACTGAAATATTTCAAAAACGAAGCAGGGAAAACGAAAAACTGCAAAAGATGGAATTAAGTGTTCTTTCAAGTAAGACAGACCTGATTTTTCGCATCATATAGGCATTTTAATACAGTTTCATACAGTTTCTAGAAAAATGGAAAATACAAGTTTGAGAGTCCAAAACACGTGGTCACCAAAGTTTTTATTCAAATTAAATTAGTTTGAAGGGTAAGTGGCAGCCATTTTGAAACGACATTGTTGCCATAGCAACAAATGTTGCTATATATTTGGTAACAGTTTTTGATTGTCAGAATTTTAACTATCCATAACATTTAGTTTTATTCTTTTTCCGAATTATTTGTACACGTGTTTTGGACTCTCAAATTTGTATTTTCCATTTTTCAAGAAACTGTATGGAGCCACGCTGACGAGCGTAAAAGTTTGCTTAAAGGGCAATAGCACTAAAAATTAAGTTTGTCTAATTTGAAAGAACTCGTAAAATTGTAATAGAACATCCTTTACAACTTTTTCGTATCTCTCTTCGCTTTCAAGATATTTCCATTTGTTTGATATGTAAATGAATGGACTCTGACGTCAGGTGTGGGGTAAAATATTTTCACATGTAGCAAAACCAATTATATCTCTAAGTTTGTTCAGCAAAATCATTTGAAACTGTGCACATAAAAACTCCTTGCGACGCTGAACATTTCATGTTAGATATGTAAGTGATTTTGCTCTGTATGAAAATATTTTACCCCACTCCTGACGTCAGAGACCATCTCATTTACATATCAAACAAATTGAAATATCTTGAAAACGCAGAAAGATACGAAAAAGTTGTAAAGAATCTTCTATAACATTTTCATGAGTTCTTCAAATTAGACAAACTTAATTTTTAATGCCAATACCCTTTAACTTGATACAATTTAATTACATTTCTTTTAAATTTTCCTAACGAATTAATGAGTTTGAGAAGGTCATGTAGCAAATGCAAAACACCTCAAATTAATGATAAGGAAAACAAGATCAATCCAGAATCATAACGTCATTTCTCGTGTACGAGAGCAGAAATCGTATACTATTAACATTTTAACAATATTAACCTATCCAAACATGACATTTAAATGACTTTCATCGAAAGTCTACAATCACAAGACGACAAAAGAATACAACACGAGACGACAAAAGAATACAACACGAGACGACAAAAGAATACAACACGAGAAGATAAAGGGAATGCAACACGAGACGACAAAAGAATACAACACGAGACGACAAAAGACTACAACATGAGAAGATAAAGGGAATGCAACACGAGACGACAAAAGAATACAACACGAGAAGATAAAGGGAATGCAACACGAGACGACAAAAGAATACAACACGAGACGACAAAAGACTACAACACGAGACGACAAAAGAATACAACACGAGACCACAAAAAACTAACAACCGACTACAACACATGACGATAAAAGACTACAACACAAGACGACAAAAGACTACAATACGAGACGACAAAGGACTACAACACGAGGCGACAAAGGACTACAAAACGAGACAACAAAGGACTACAACACGTGACGACAAAGGACAACAACACGTGACGACACAGGAGTACAACACGAGACGACAAATGAGTACAACACGAGACGACGAAAGAATACACACCACGAGAAGACAAAATAATACAACACTATAAGACAAAAGAATATAACACGAGAAGATAAAATAATACAACACGAGAGGACAAAAGAATACAACACGAGACCACAAAGGAATACAACGCGAGCCGATAAAAAACTACAACGGACTACAACACAAGACGACAAAAGACTACAATACGAGACGACAAGGCACTACAAAACGAGACGACAAAGGACTACACAACACGAGACGATAAAGAACTACAACACGGAGACGACAAAGGACTACAACACGACACGACAAAGGAGTATAAAACGAGACGACAAAGGACTACAACACGTGACGACAAAGGACTACAACGCGTGACGACACAGGAGTACAACACGAAACGACAAAGTAGTACAACACGAGATGACAAAGGAATACAACACGAGACGATAAACGACTACAACACGAGACGACAAAGGGCTAAAACACGACACGACAAAGGAGTATAAAACGAGACGACAAAGGACTACAACACGTGACGACAAAGGACTACAACGCGTGACGACACAGGACTACAACACGAGACGACAAAGGAGTACAACACGAGACGACAAAAGAATACAACACGAGACGACAAAGGAGTACAACACGAGACGACAAAAGAATACAACACGAGACACAAAAGACTACAACACGAGACGACAAAAGAATACAACACGAGACCACAAAGGAATACAACACGAGACGATAAAAAACTACAACGGACTACAACACAAGACGACAAAAGACTACATACAACACAAGACGACAAAGAACCACAAGACGAGACGACAAAGGAGTACAACACGTTTTGTATTCTTTTTTGTACTCCTGTGTCGTCACGTGTTGTAGTCCTTCGTCGTCTCGTGTTGTACTCCTTTGTCGTGTCGTGTTGTAGTCCTTTCTCGTCTCATGTTATACTACTTTGTCGTCTCGTGTTGTAGTCCTTTGTCGTCACGTGTTGTATTCTGTGACGTCACGTGTTGTAATCCTTTGTCGTCACGTGTTGTATTATTTTGTCGTCTCGTGTTGCATTCTTTTGTCGTCGCGTGTTGTACTCCTTTGTTGTCTCGTGTTGTAGTCCTTTGTCGTCTTGTGTTACAGTCCTTTGTTGTCTCGTGTTGTAGTCCTTTGTCGTCTCGTGTGGTACTCCTTTGTCGTCTCATGTTGTAGTCCTTTATCGTCTCGTGTTGTAGTCCTTTGTTGTCTCGTGTTGTAGCCTTCGTCGTCTAGTGTTGTAGTCGTTTGTCGTCTCGTGTTGTACTCCTTTGTCGTCTCGTGTTGTACTCCTTTGTCGTCTCGTGTTGTACTCCTTTGTCGTCTCGTGTTGTACTCCTTTGTCGTCTCGTGTTGTACTCCTTTGTCGTCTCGTGTTGTATTCCTTTGTCGTCTCGTGTTGTGGTTCTTTGTCGTTTGGTGTTGTATTCCTTTGTCGTCTCCTATTGTAGTCTTTTGTCGTCTCATGTTGTAGTCCTTTGTCGTCTCCTATTGTAGTCTTTTGTCGTCTCGTGTTGTATTCCTTTGTCATCTCGTGTTGTACTCCTTTGACGTCTCGTGCTGTAATCCTTTTTGTCGTCTCGTCTTGTAGTCTTTTCTCGTCTCGAATTGTAGTCTTTTGTCGTCTTGTGGTCACGTGTTGTATACTTTTGTCGTCTCGTGTTGTATTCCTTTGTTGTCTCGTGTTGTATTCTTTTATCTTCACGAGACGAGAAAGGAGCACAACACGTGACGACAAAGGAGTACAACACGTGACGACACAGGAATACAACACGTGAGGACAAAGGACTACAACACGAGACGACAAAAGAATACAACACGAGAAGATAAAAGAATACAACACGAGACGCCAAAAGAATACAACACGAGACAATAGAATACAACACGAGACGACAAAAGAATACAACACGAGACGACAAAAGAATACAACACGAGACGACAAAAGAATACAACACGACAAAAGAATACAACACGAGACGACAATAGAATACAACACGAGAAGACAATAGAATACAAGACGAGAAGATAAAAGAACGCAACACGAGACGACAAAAGAATACAACACGAGACGACAAAATAATACAAAACGAGACGGCAAAAGAATACAACACGAGAAGATAAAAGAATGCAACACGAGACAACAAAAGAATACAACACGAGAAGACAAAAGAATACAACACCAGAAGATAAAAGAATGCAACACGAGACGACAAAATAATACATCACGAGACGACAAAATAATACATCATGAGACGACAAAATAATACATCATGAGACGACAAAATAATACAACACGAGACGACAAAATAATACATCATGAGACGACAAAATAATACAACACGAGACGACAAAAGCCTACAACACGAGAAGACAAAAGAATACAGCACGAGACGACAAAAGAATACAACACGAGAAGATAAAAGAATACAACACGAGACGACAATAGAATACAACACGAGACGACAAAAGAATACAACACGAGACGACAAAAGAATACAACACGAGACGACAAAAGAATACAACACGAAACGACAATAGAATACAACACGAGACGACAAAAGAATACAACCAAAAGAATACAACACGAGACGACAAAAGAATACAACACGAGAAGACAAAAGAATACAACACGAGACGACAAAAGAATACAACACCAGAAGATAAAAGAATACAACACAAGACGACAAGTATACAACACCAGAAGATAAAAGAATACAACACAAGACGACAAGTATACAACAAGAGACGGCATAGAATAGTACACGAGACGACAAAAGAATACAACACGAGACGACAAAAGAATACAACACGGGACGACGACAGAATACAACACGAGACGGCAATAGAATACAACACGAGACGACAAAAGAATACAACACGAGACGACAATAGAATACAACACGAGACGACAAAAGAATACAACACGAGACGACAATAGAATACAACACGAGACGACAAAAGAATACAGCCAAAAGAATACAACACGAGACGACAAAAGAATACAGCCAAAAGAATACAACACGAGACGGCAATAGAATACAACACGAGACGACAAAAGAATACAACACGAGACGACAAAAGAATACAGCCAAAAGAATACAACACGAGACGGCAATAGAATACAACACGAGACGACAAAAGAATACAACACGAGACGGCAATAGAATACAACACGAGACGACAAAAGAATACAACACGAGACGACAATAGAATACAACACGAGACGACAAAAGAATACAGCCAAACGAATACAACACGAGACGACAAAAGAATACAACACGAGACGGCAAAAGAATACAACACGAGAAGATAAAAGAATGCAACACGAGACGACAAAAGAATACAACACGAGACGACAAAAGAATAAAACACGAGACGACAAAAGTATACAACACGAGACCACAGAGGAATACAACACGAGACGATAAAAACCTACAACGGAATACAACACAAGACGACAAAAGACTACAATAGGAGACGACAAAGGACTACAACATGAGACGACAAAAAGGAGTACAACACGACATGACAAAGGAATACAACACGAGACAATAAATGACTACAACACGAGACGACAAAGGACTACAACACGAGACGACAAACGACTACAACACGAGACCACAAAGGATTACAACACGAGACAACAAAGGACTATAACACGAGACGCCAAAGGAGTACCACACGAAAGGACTACAACACGAGGCGAGAAAGGACTACAACGCGAGACGAGAAAGGAATACAACCAAAATAATACAACACGAGACGACAAAAGAATACAACACGAGAAGATAAAATGCAACACGAGATGACAAAAGAATACAACACGAGATGACAAAAGAATACAACACGAGACAATAAAGGAATGCAACACGAGACGATAAAAGAATACAACACGAGAAGACAAAAGAATACAACACGAGACGACAAAAGAATACAACACGAGAAGATAAAAGAATATAACGCGAGACGACAAAACAAATACAACACGAGACGGCAAAAGAATACAACACGAGAAGATAAAGAATGCAACACGAGACGACAAATAATGCAACATGAGACGACAAAGGACTACCAACACGAGACGGCAAAAGAATACAACACGAGAAGATAAAGAATGCAACACGAGACGACAAAAGAATACAACAGGAGAAGATAAAGAATGCAACACGAGACGGCAAAAGAATACAACACGAGAAGATAAAGAATGCAACACGAGACGGCAAAAGAATACAACACGAGAAGATAAAGAATGCAACACGAGACGACAAAAGAATACAACAGGAGAAGATAAAGAATGCAACACGAGACGGCAAAAGAATACAACACGAGAAGATAAAGAATGCAACACGAGACGACAAAAGAATACAACAGGAGAAGATAAAGAATGCAACACGAGACGACAAAAGAATACAACAGGAGAAGATAAAGAATGCAACACGAGACGGCAAAAGAATACAACACGAGAAGATAAAGAATGCAACACGAGACGACAAAAGAATACAACAGGAGAAGACAAAAAATGCAACACGAGACGACAAATAATGCAACATGAGACGACAAAGGACTACCAACACGAGACGACAAAGGAGTACAACACGTGAGGACCAAAACAATACAACACGAGACGGCAAAAGAATACAACACGAGACAATAAAGGAATGCAACACGAGAAGATAAAAGAATACAACGCGAGACGACAAAACAAATACAACACGAGATGGCAAAAGAATACAACACGAGAAGATAAAGAATGCAACACGAGACGACAAAAGAATACAACACGAGAAGATAAAAAATGCAACACGAGACGACAAATAATGCAACACGAGACGACAAAGGACTACAACACGAGACAACAAAGGACTACAACACGAGACAACAAAGGAGTACAACACGCGAGGACAAAACAATACAACACGAGACGGCAAAAGAATACAACACGAGAAGATAAAAGAATGCAGCACGAGACGACAAAAGAATCCAACACGAGACGACAAAAGACTACAACACGAGACGGCAAAAGAATACAACACGAGAAGATAAAAGAACGCAACACGAGACAACAAAGGAGTACAACATGTGACGACAACAAAGGAGTACAACATGTGACGACAAGACTACAACACGAGACGACAAAGGACTACAACACGAGACGGGAAAGGACTACAACACGAGACGACAAAGGACTACAGCACGTGACGACAAAGGAGTACAACACGTGACAACAAAAGACTACAACACGAGAAGACAAAGGACTACAACACGTGACGACAAAGGAGTACAACACGTGACGACAAAGGACTACAACACGAGACGACAAAGGAGTACAACATGAGACGACAAAGGAGTACAACACGACAAAGGACTACAACACGTGACGACAAAGGACTACAACACGAGACGACAAAGGAATACAACACGAGACGACAAAGGAATACAACACGAGACGACAAATGACAGAACACGAGACGACAAAGGACAGAACACGAAACGACAAAGGACTACAACACGACACGAGAAAGGACTACAATGCGAGACGACAAAAGACCACAAAACGTGAGAACGAAAGGCTACAACACGACACAAAGAACAATACGAATAATGTATGACAAATTAACATCCTTTGCACTTTTTCGCTTCTTTGCTTCGCAGACCTGGAAATACACACGTAAAAACGCACAGTCTGATCAGCTCTGATATCAGATCTGTTCAAAGAAATGTAGCGACCCTTGATACTGCCTGACAACTACAGAATGTACCAGCGTTGATGTGTAAACATTTAGTTAGCATTTCTAACAGACTGCGACAGCTCCGTGGACAACATACCTGTTCAGTCTGTTATATCAAACTGATACAGCACTGACCGTGCCAGGCTGATACAGTTTGACAGAATCTGTTCTGAACAGTCTTTTGTAGCTGCAGGTATGATACAGATATGATATCATAGGTGTATCGTAGCTGATACTGCAACAGGCTGTATCAGGGATCGCTCAACCACTGTTTTCGGCGTTTAGTAAAACGCTTCAATAGATCTACAGGGGAATGAATAGTTCTAGGTGACTGAAACCAAGATAACACAATAATGACATCATCGTTCTCCAAAAGCTTCGTTTTTGCCGTCCACACTGGTGCAGAAAAACGGCGTCTTAGAGTGTCTCCACTTGTAGAGCGCTCTCGAAACGAAAGGTCTAACCGTATACGTATCAAAAAGTCTTTCGTTTGAAAACGGATTGGTGTGGACATACCGGTCATTCAGAAGGTTGCAGGTTCGATCCTTGTCGTAGGCTAAGAAATCTTTTCTTTGAGCTGGGCGAACCAAGGGAGCACGTTAGAATGTGATAGTTCTTGTAAATAAACTAAACTAAACTTTACTTACCAAAAGTTGTTGTCGAAATATGGTATAGTAGGTTAATACTGCCGAAACAGAGAACGTGAGTGGTCTAACGTTTCGAGCGAAGGCCCTTCGTCAGAGAGAAACGTTTTTTTTTGTGCGAGTCGCCGAGTTCGATAAAACCGCTGACCATATGAGCCCCCGACGAACGAGCCGAATACTCTCCGAAGATACGCGAGGGCGGAGCGGGAAGGGAAGAGAGAAGGGGAGTGCAACTACGATATCTCTTTCGACAATGCTCGTAGCACGTTGTTAAGCACATAGTGTTGCTATGCACAAAGAGTGCTGCTATTCACAACAATTAAATACGAAAACCGAGGCAACAGATCTTCGTGATATTCACAGCAGGACGTAAGTTGTTTTCGTTGAATGATTTATCAATTTTTGATGAGAAAACCGTTGGTTTTCATGAATAAGTTATGTCATTTTGAATTTTTATTGTCAGAATTGCGCCATCGCGGGTTTGTTTGTCGACGCTCCAGGATATGATCTCAATAGCGAAGAAGCCCACAACATATTCAAAAGGAGTTAGATTGCAAGGTCAACCAACTGAATCGTTCAACTTTTGGGAAGTTTTTGTTTCATTTATTTTCCTTCGTGAGTTCGTGCGAGTTTGTGGAACGATCGACCAGGACGAGTACTGATCCTTTTGTGTTAAAACTATTCATTATTTTTAATAAAATTCTTACAAGAACTTTAATAAGGTAGTTAGTAGTTACTTAACGAGTCGCAGAATATGATAATTTTAGTGTATTTAGCTCGATCTATATCTACTGCTACCAGAAAGGT